>CABEEJ010001273.1:69053-145786 GCA_901482245.1 Timema douglasi | reverse complement strand
GGGGGGTAATGTTTGTTGTTTATTTATTCTATAAAGTCTCACTTAGACACTTCTTTTGGTGTGATGGGAGAGGGGGAGAGCGTTTTGCATTCGCCTTCCTTTTCTTTTCGTCCGCTCTCCCGTCGCAGATAAACGACTTGACTTATTGCAAATTGACATCAACCCTTTTACTTCGACCCCTCCCCACCCACTTTCTTTCTAACCCCTCCAAACCCCTTTGCCGCCCCTGACTACCCCCAAACCACTTGCTAACTTTCTTGGTCCCTTTGCTTCAGTGTTCTGAAAAGCACACAGTCTTTGTGTGCGAGTGTTTTAAACTAAAGGGTTTTGAGATGGAACATTCCCTAAAGTTCGAATAATTTTATGTACTTTTTTTTTCCACTTTAATATTTTTATCAGGGTAACTTTAGAAACTTGAGTCATAATTTCTTATAGACCTTATTTATATTATATCTTCTAATACAAGCTATTTTAATTGGATTAAAATAATTACTCTGTGGGAATTTAACAATTACTTTGTAAGCATTTAAATTTATTTGGAAAATTACACCAGAACACAGAAATCGAACCTCGGACACTTGATTTAGCTTAAGGATGCTCTACCATTCAGCACTTTGAGTGAATAATGACCCTCATTACTGAACGAACCCCGGATAGCTTAGTGGCATGGCATTACCCTTCTAAGCCAAGAATCCTCGGTTATATTACCATGGAAACGTGTAATTTACTAACTAAATTCAAACTTACAAGTTATTTAAAATTACATTAGTTGAAAAATGATAGCTGTATACGGGAGTCGATCCTGGGAATTTTGGATTAGCGTCAATGCACGATAATGTTCTACCAATGAGTTTGGATGGATCCGCACCAATGTTAAATCCCACCTACTTGTGAGATTATTAACAAGTTATTTTGTTTACCTTATTAATGCAAGAATTGACTATCAGCTGCTCTTACATAAAAATAAGAGGTTCAATAAGTTAAATTATAACTAGACAAAGCAGCATTTACTTGGAGATAGGATGAGTAATGGGGAAGAAATCATCCCCAGTAAACCGGGTCGGGATTAAACTCCAGCTTACTGCGTCAGTGTAAACTAAATTAACCATGCGGCAAACCTTGGTAGTAAAAGGTTAATACTGTCTTAACCTAAAAGAGGCAATAATACTAGTATCTTAGGAAGAGAAAATACACACATTTGACTCCGGTTGGTGCTGATAAAAATATTTAATATTTATATTCATATTAATTATGAGAGCCAATTAGTAAATATTTAGGTGCTAGAATTGGGTATTTTTTATTATCCATGCTACCCGCCTCGGTGGCGTAGTTGGTTAACGCGCTTGTCGTGTTGAGCTCGACTGCTGAGGACGGGGAGATCGAGGTTAGAATCTCAGTCGGGTGAACTGAGTGTGGTTTTTCCTAAATGTTTTTCCACTCTCCCTTTACGCAAATGCGGGTTCATTTCCTCTAATTCAACCTTTCCCATTCCTAATCCATTAGAGTAATTAGTACTTAAAGCGTATAACCCGAATGGGTAGTAAGACGCGGTACTAAAAACAATAATAATATTTGATAGTATATTACTATTTAAAAGGTATTGATCACATCCACACGACTTTATGTATGAATATATGAACATTATTTTAGTAACTTTTTTTTTATATGTCAAAAAGTTTCTTCCTATCAAAAGTGGACTATAAAATCATAGCTTCCATTTGATTCAAGATCTAACTAAACATCATATTAAGCTTTCGGATAAGAGTTAATAAGCTGTTGTACATCAACTATCCCTGTTTGCATTTAGATGATGAACCTTATCTGCCACATTCCGTCAAAATCGGTCCTAAATAAGTAAAAGTCAGTTGGCAACGTTCAACCGGAAGGAGGTTCTGAAAACACTTCACCAGAAAACCCCCTAGAACCATCCTCTGACATATTGCTACGCGGTTTCGGTAACAACGTGGCACAAATCTGGTGTGATGTTGTCTGACATCCTCTTGGCTATTGTTCCCTCCTGCTTTAATTCATGAGACTTGCGAGAGAGTTTTGTTTACGCGATGGGATGTTCCTCGTGGCAAAGAGGCTTGTGATGAATAATTCCTTGAAATGATTCACTTCTAAACAACCCGAGCCAGACGTCTCTCTCTCATCTCCATCTACCTTTATCTCTCTTTCTCTCTCTCTGCGATGTTGCGCTAGCGGTGTTTATATTATACATATGTCATTTACATTGCAGGCCTCAAGTGGAATAATTGTCTCTAGGAGGAATCTACATGCTCGACATGTTCATCCGCTCCTGTGTCTTTATCGATGATCCCGGACCAAGATTTGGGGGCAAAATATTGTGAACCAACCTCATGACACACTGATCGGTAGTCACAAGCTTTAAGGCCAGGGGTCAGCTACCTGGTCGATCGTGATCTTGCGTCAATTTTCAGTCGATCATGTAGGAAAATTATCTTGTCACTATAATCAGATCTTTTAAGTTTTCTAAACTTGGAAACGTTTCAAGTATTTTGAAATAATATTTGCGTGTGAACCAAAATAACCTTGATCGATCATAATCGACCATGTCATAAGAAATTTAAATAGATAAAATTTAAAATGTACATTTTATTTATTCTATATTTTTTCTATCAAGGGGGACACACACATTCTTATTTGTGGAAAAAATTGAGATTAATGAATAAATATAAGATGTTTGGACAAAAATAAAGAAGCAAAAGTAGAGTGTAGAAATAATGTGTGATCCCGGGACTCCTGCCACGTCGATTGGGGACCAAAAAGGTTGCCAACCTCTGGTTCAAGCCGTCACTCTCTTGCGATATACTGGATTGGCGGTAAAAGGGAGGTTGAGGTTTGATTCCTGGTTTGGTACAATCAGGGTGTTTTTGATTAAATAGCTTAACCCACTTCCTCCATAATTTCCTCTTTAATTCCAACTTCCCCATCCCTACTCTATTAGTGTAGTTTGGATATTCCGGATAGGTAGTAGGACATGGTGTAAAAAAAAACACCACTTAGTGACGTCAGAGATAGCCTATAATTACGGGCTCCGAGTTTAATCACCTCATAGCTCGTTACAGTGACCAATTCGATATGATTTTTAAGGTATATTTAACGTGCGTTTTATAAACCAATCGATTTTGTCAGCACACGAATCCCGGACTCTTACATAAAACTCTGTACCTTAAAAAAAATCTCTATGGCGTAATACCACGACCAAACTATACCAACCAAGCGGCCGCCTCAATGGTTGTGCTAATAATTGCGGATAGAGGGTGTCATATGGTCAACACCGTTAATCTCACTTTTCTAGACCAGAGCCGATACTCATTTATCCAAGTAGATCCTCATTTTCCCTCATAGGTCTGAGTTTGACCCCATTCCAGACCCATTGCTTCACAGATAAATTCTGGAAGTATCTGGGACCGAACCTGGGACCTCTGAATCTGTAGCCAGAATCTCTGATCCCTAGACCACAGAGGCGCTCAAATCCCGGAACTAAGCATTAAATAAGTACCGAATCTAATACGCGTATTAAAAACTAGTGTTACGAATGTAAGTGGCTAGACGGTCGAAGCTATTACGGAATCACTGAACTAAAAGTGTCTCCAGGAACAAGTGTTCAAGGATGTGCTAACATTGTGTAAGCCCCGAACACAACGAGTCGTAGCATACATCGTTTACGTTGAACGTTTTGTGTTTATATTAGTGGGTTCGTACAGCTGTTTCATCAGTCCAAGTGACACATCATTTCTCTCCTTCCCCGTCCCAATAAATATATATATACATCTCTCTCTTTGTGTCTCTCATCTCTCACAAGCTATTGAACCAAAATTTGAAATCTAAATCTCATTCTCTCGGCATGCTAGAAAATCCATTTCGTTTTAACTCGACGTCCAAATTGAATGTTTTGTAGTGTCGGAGGAGCAAGAGGGGTTTTGGAACAGGGGCAGGAGGGGCTTATGGGGGTTCAAGAGGGGTAGGGTGTTCTAGTAAATAAAAAAAAAAGAGGTAACTTTGGAAAGTTGGGAAAAAAAGGGGGGGAAAGGGGTTTATAGGGGTGTTCGAAGTAGGGGTAAAAAAAGAGGGGGGCCTGGAAAAAAATTGCTCTTGATAAGCGTGATTTAGCAGCCCTGGGGATATTGATTTTTACTTCTCTGCCTCTCTCCCTTCCCCCGCTTTTGCTTGCCAGACCCCCCCCTCTACCTCTTTACACACATCCCCCCTTCACCCCGTTATAAACCCTTCCCTTTCAGTTTTATATGTCTGTTTTCTTACTGTAATAGCTGGGGTACCCCTCACGATGCGCGCGCGCGCCATGTTGAATTGTAAGGTTCTAAAGGGAGGGAAAAAGATGGCTACCTACCATTGGTGTTGTGTTTTGGCGTATGGGAGCAAGTGAGAGAGATGAGGTAAGAGGGGGTTCGTAGAAAGAGAGATGGGCATTAATTCAAATACTGGTGCTGGAATATGGGGAACTGAGGGGGGTGGGGAGACGCAAATAAAATTGAAATAAAAAATGTGTATAGAGTTGCTAAAAAAAATGTGAGGGTGGCTAAAGGGGAGAAGGGGATTGGGAAAGAAGAGAGTCAGTATAAAATATAAAAAGAGTTGGTTTATTTTTATGTCTGTAATGTATCGTTTCACTGGAACGACAGGTTAACAGGATTACACAAGTATATAATTCGAACAGATCAGAAATATAATTTTTATGAGAAACAATCTCTGATGTGAAGAAATTATTTTCGTGCTCTTATTGGATACATTTGTTATGAAAAAAAATTAACTAATCTATATCGGTACATTAAAAGAGCGTTTTAAATAAGCTTGTCCAACGTATATGAGAAATTTTTCCCTCAGTAAAGAATTTAAAATTTGGACACCCTCATAGGTAATCGCATGTATTAGTACGTCAATCTTATGTTAGACAAGATTGCTGATGATGGAAATATCAGGGCTCGAATCTCGTTGGGGCCTACTGGTGATCATTTTTCCTAAATGCTTTATCACTCTTTCTTCAGGCAAATCCTGATAAATTCTCTCTAAATTCTGCCTTCCTTGCCCTTATTCCAATAGCGTAATTAATGTACGCGTTTATAGCAAACATCTAGGCCTACTAAGACGCATAGTAGACTAGTCAACAACAAAAACTTGGACATAGCACACCAATGCTCCACCAAGTATTGCCATGAGTGTTCTCTTGGAAAAAAGCATGAGAAATTTATCTTTATTAGAACTACTTATTTAATCACTCTATGGCATTAGGATTTCCAAAGTTCATTGCCACACTTACAAAATTACACCAATACCTATATTCAGATAGTTCAATCCAGTCCGCCTCATTACACTCTCTCCCTATCTTGAGTTATTTCCATACAATCCACCGCATTACACTATATCCCTATTTTGAGCTAGTTCCATACAATCCAACGCAATACACCCTATCCCTATCCTAATCTAGTTTTACCCAGTACTTATTACACCCTATCCCTATCTTAATCTAGTTCATCTCAGTTCTCATTAAACCCTATCCCTATCTTAATCTAGCTCTTCCCAGTCCTCATTACACCCTATCCCTATCTTAATCTAGTTCTACCCAGTACTCACTACACCCTATCCCTATCTTAATCTAGTTCAAACCAATCCTCGCTACACCCTATCAATATATTAATCTAGCTCTAGCCAGTTCTCACTACACCCTATCCCTATCTTAATCTAGTTCTAGCCAGTCCTCACTACACACTATACCTATGTTAATCTAGTTCTACCCAGTACTCATTACACCCTATCCCTATCTTAATATAGTTCTTATCAGTACTCACTAACCCTATCCCTATCTTAATCTAGTTCAAACCAATCCTCACTACACCCTATCAATATATTAATCTAGCTCTAGCCAGTTCTCATTACACCCTATCCTTATCTTAATCTAGTTGTACCCAGTCCTAGCTACACCCTATACCTATGTTAATCTAGTTCTATCCAGTCCTCACTACAACCTATCCTTATCTTAATCTAGTTGTACCCAGTCCTCACTACACCCTATACCTATGTTAATCTAGTTCTAGCCAGTACTCATTACACCCTATCCCTATCTTAATCTAGTTGTACCCAATCCTCATTACACCCTATACCTATTTTTATCTAGTTCTACCCAGTTCTCACTACACCCTATCTTTATCTTAATCTAGCTGTACCCAGTCCTCATTACATCCTATCCCTATGTTAATCTAGTTCTACCCAGTTCTCACTACACTCTATCCCTATCCTAATATAGTTCTACCCAGTACTTATTACACCCTATCCCTATCTTAATCTGGTTCTACCCAGTTCTCACTACACCCTATCCCTATATTATTCTAAATCTAGCCAGTCCTCATTACACCCTAAACCTATATTAATCTAGTTCTACCCAGTTCTCACTACTCCCTATCCCTATCTTAATCTAGTTCTAGCCAGTCCTCATTACACCCTATCCTTATCTAGTTCTACCCAGTACTCATTACACCCTATCACTATCATAATCTAGTTCTACCCAGTCTTCATTACACCCTATACCTATATTAATCTAGTTCTACCCAGTCCTCGTTAAACCCTATCCCTATGTTAATCTACTTCTACCCATTCCTCACTACAGCCTATACCTATGTTAATCTAGTTCTACCCAGTCCTACTACACCCTATACCTATGTTAATCTAGTTCTACCCAGTCCTCACTACACCCTATACCTATGTTAATCTAGTTCTACCCAGTCCTCACTACATACTATCCCTATCTTAATCTAGTTCTACCCAGTCCTCACTACACCCTATCTATTTCATATTCACTCTAATGTTTTCCTCCCATCTGCGTCTAGATCTTCCCAGTGGTCTCTTGCCATAGGGTTTACCAGTCACTACTCTGAACACGGTTCTAGATGTTTCCATTCGTCCCGAATTTCCTGCCCACCGGAATCTGAGAGATTTGATAATCCTATCATCATCATTATGTAGGCTAACGCTTTCACTCCCCAATATCTTGATCCATTTTGGGACCAAACAGTGTTTATTAGAGATAATTATCTGAGTATATCAGTTAATAAATCGTTAGCGCAGTTATTAAAATGTCTAAAGCACTCATTATTATATTAGTCATGTTTTAAACATTTTATTTAACTATTTTCTTGTTTGTAGACTTAAGTAGCAATGTTATGATAATTAATGACACAAAACTCTCACCTTAAGGTCATGTGATCTAAGACATATGGTTCGTAGTAGGCTGTATTGTCGGTGACGGATAATACGAGGTTCGAGTATCGGCCAGATCCACTGAGAGTAGTTTCACCCAAGTTATTTAGTATTACGGTTTTCCTATCCCACCCACTTTAGGTCTAGGGACCCTTGGTTTCATCACAAAGGGCACCTAAAATAGATTAGCATATATATAAAGATATTTTGTTCTTAAGTTGGATGTGGAATGCTACGTGATGTTATCCTAGGTAAAGCATATATGTAAATAATAGGCCTACTATCATTTTTATGAATGAAATCGTAGTTTGAATACATAGGACTTAGAGTTATTTTTGAAGTGAACACATTAAAAATGAAAATATGCACCGTGTCTTAAATCTTAAGGTGACCTCATGGTCTAGGGGTAAGGTGTCAGACTTCTATGCTGGCGGCCGGGGTTCAATCCTCGGTCCCGGCAAAAATGTATCTGATTACCAAACCCTTCCTTCACCTCTGACACGACATCTTGTGAATGTGAGGAATGCCAGGCCTCCACCGTGGTTCGGATTCCACGTTAAACTGTAGGTCCTTTATTTCATCTCACAATCACCCTACCATTACACATTAGCGTAAGTGCGTACAAACCGAACGGGTAGTAAGACGTGGTGCTAATAATAATAATAATAATCTTAACTCTTAACACCCATCCGGGCTGTTCAAATATTTACACTTATGGGATAGGGATGTGGAAGGCCTAGTTTTAGAGAAAATTTAACCACATTTGCATGGAGGGAGAGTGGAAAACCATTTACGAAGAACATGGTTATTTCACCCCGTTGATATTTGAACCATGATCTTACCGTCACCAATAAACCAGACCAGACTAGCTTGACGTCCTTGCGCGCGTGCCCACCCATGAGGGTGAAGTATATTCCAGTTGAATGATTACTGAATGACGATTTGACTTGCAACCATTTAGTTTTAAATTTAGTTGAAAAGTGATCATTGGATTATCGAGCTTAGTGCTTAGTGGATCAATTATCTAACACTGAGCTAAGCAAGATCGTGATTTTCTACTGGGTCAGTCTTCAGTCATTATTTAAAGCTAAGTCAGAACTATAAACATATGTTATCAACTCTAAATAGGATAGCTCAACATAAAAACACGTTTAAAGTTTTTAAATTAAATATTATAATCGATCATTGTTTTTTAAAAAAGCTATGGCGACCATGGACCAAATGATACAATGTATGTGAATGAGTCATCTATATTTAATAAAATATATAGTTTACTCCTTTAATATATTGAAACGGAAAAAATAATGGGGTCCATTCTCTTTATAATGTTTTATATTCAAATAAATTTATTTTTTATTTAACTTTAATGGCGCTCTGTTCAGTCCTTATGATAACAAACATTATTTTTAAACAGTCATAAAAGCCTACTAAATTAATTAAGTGATAAGTTAAAAGCTATATTTCCAAACATAAACAAAATTAGTTATATTTTCTTTCTTAAAGTAAACTGTGCGTAAATTATTTACAGATTTTTAAAAAAACTTTACAAAAATAGATACGGCGAAATATGTATTATATTTTAACGCACGATAAAATGGTAATATACTGCATAAGATATTTAAAACATTCTGGATGGCTAAACGTATATTCCACGTCGAAGTGACATTCGACATTCAGCTACGACAATCTCTCTACTGCAGAACACAAATCAAATATTAACTGTCTGTCAAAAAGTTAAAAAGTTCTGTCAGTTCCCAAGAGAAAATACATTTCATATAAATCACTCCTGAAAGTGAACGTTTCAAAAACTCTACTCCGGATCGCAATTGTAAATCGACTTCATTTTTTTGTTTTTGTTTGAAATGTTTCTATTATTGTTGACACGTCAACGTGTCTTATTGATATGAATGAAGATCACTAGCATATATAAACCCGGTTTGAATCCAGGTGATGCTTCAAATAACTAATTGTTCTTACTTGTTCAGCTTCATAAGTTTCATTTTAGCACCACGATCGATACTCGTGTGAAATCGAGTGATCAGTGATGCATATGTTATCCTTTGTTAATTAAGTGTATATGTCACATGAAAATAGACTTGTACTTATAAATTTTACTCTGAATCTCCTAATCAAGAAAAATACAAGAATGTGTGCACTTTGTATTAGAAACAAGAAGACTGTTTTTTTAACACATTTGTAATTTGTATGTTTGTTTAGTGATAAACTCACTTAAGGAATAACATTCACTGAAAGGGATTTAGCAATGTTTTATGTTAGGACTATAATCATCTACAATTATTTTCCCCTGCAAAGATAGTTAGAATTAAATATTTTATTATATGGAGCAGAAACAAAAATTTGAACTAAGGTTAAATTTGATCTTCGATTTATGCCGATCTAATACCTAGAAATTAAAGCACTTATGAGTCTATACTTTCTATTCTAAGAATTTATTTCTTGTTATAGTTTATTGGAATGTATTGTATTGTCTTAGAACCAGAATTACCAACTATCAGTCAATAATAATTCATATCATTCTTATATTATTGTATTACTTGAAATTGATCATTTATATAATTCCTGTTACACGAAATTGAAGTAGTTTAAAATGTGTTAGATAGAATTATTCCTTAAAATTAAGAATGGTTGTTGTATCCTTAATACTCATAGAACATATAGATAAGAATAAAACTCTAGTAATGAAAGCCTCCAACACAACTTGTTGCAATAAGCCTTAGTTTCCTTAACTTATCTTTAACAATCAATTATTTTTTAAATATTAAGTTTGGGACACCACTAGTAAAATTATTAATTTCGGAAATCATATTTATTTTGAATTATCACACCCTTGGTGTGGTCCAGTAAACGAGGGTGTCAATCAAAAGTTTAACCAAATCCATCTATAATAATTATTTTTTTGATAGAAATAAAATGCTGGCAGATTATTTTAAAAACGGGTGTTGTTAGCAATTTAATAATGTCACCAAATACCTAACCAAAGACAACTAATGCCATTTTTTAAAATCTACGCTAAAAATATACTTGGCTTTAAGCTTCAATAGAATATTTAAAGCACATATTGATGGACACTCAGACTAAGGCTTAACTCGCAAAATATATGTTTTCCCGCGAGGAGGAAGGAGATTGGGACTGTACTTATGACCATGGGAAATTAGAATGGTTTCCCTCAAATATTTGCTACCATCACATCACGAAGATGTGTGTACATTTACTCTTCTTAAAGTGGGAGTGTCGGGGACGAAAGAAAATGTCAGTGTTTTCACAGTTTTATAGCAAAAATTGTTTTGAGCAAGATAAATCCAATACTGCTTCTGTAGAACATAAAGTTTCATTTTCTTCACATGATGATATCAACAGTTCTCGAATATCTGTCATGAGCATAGCGGCATTAGATGAAAAACTTTTTAAAATAAGAGAAAATGTTGTCATTAAATTACAGGTTACTCTTGACCAATATTCAAGAACTGTTGCTATCACCATGTGAATAAAATTAAACTTTAGGTTTCTACTGGAGAACTATTTCATTTATTTTGACAAACGAATTGTTTTGCTATAAAAACTGCAAAAACACTACCTTATTCTCGCGTTTACTACTCTCCCACTATAACTAATATAAGCGTGTGGATAGCCTGGAAAGCTATCCCTCAAAGAGCGCACAAAAAAAGTAATTTAATGGCATAATGATCATACACACGGAAAAGTTGGGAATTATTTCCCTGTGTTTTAACCAAAATTAGTTGCGTAATCTAAACTTGTGGCCTTAGAACACGAGTATTAGTGCACTTATAAACTCTTTTTACAAGTAAATCTCAAAAGTTACATTTAACAAATATAGTTAGTTTCATTATATGTGATAAATTAAATTATTCATCTGACGTGATGATAAGTCTTTATGACACCATATTTTGTTGAATGGTGAGCGAGCATACGGTAGGAACAACCTGATTCTTACACTTTATTTTTGGATGTTATTATTATTATTATTACCACCGCGTCTTACTACCCGTTCGGGTTATACGCACTTACGCTAATGTGTAATGGTAGGGTGATTGTTGATGAAATGGAGGACCTACAGTTTAACGTGGAATCCGAACCACGGTGGAGACCTGGCATTCCACACATTCACAAGATGTCTTGTCACAGGTTAAGGAAGGGTTTGGTAATCAGATAAATCTGTGCCTGGACCGAGGATTGAACCCCGGCCGCCAGTTTTTGGATGTTATTCACCTTCCGGGATCAAATAAATGTCAGTTATTAAGAAGTGTCCCTATTTGGAAAAATAATATATATATTATTATTTTTTACATAAACTGTTTGAAAATCGTCTAATCTCTATGAATCTATATACTGTGAATATTTACTACAACAATCTAATTACAATACTTGTAGGTCTATTACATGCAGGAATGAATATATTATATTGTAAGTAACTCACTGTGATGATTGCATAATACACAAAACAATACGTAAATAAAATGAAATGTGGACAGTAAACCTTCTGTACTATTCATGTGCGCATAAGCACAAACTAAACTGCTAGGACAACCTCCCGCTGATGGTTCGGAAAGGGTGGGAGGTATGATCTTGAAGTGCCGTAGTCTTTACTATGTAGACTATTTCAGAAACATCCCCTAGAGCAGCGGTTCCGAAACTTTCCCCACTCGTGAACCCCTTTCACAAACATCTGAGTTTCACGAACCTCCTGATAAATATCCATAGCCACGCACTTAACTATATATCAAATGTTTATGATATTTAGTTATTAATTGTAATAAATTGTTTAATATCTTTAAATTAACCTAATATAGTTCCCGTAGGTACCTTGGAATACCCCACCAAATATGATGGAATAATATTGAAAATAATTATACATTTATTTAAAAAACTAAAACTGAAATTAAATAAGCAAAATACTGTAGTAACATTTTCATATATTTACTATCACAATATTATCACATTTCACATGTGTTTGTTTAGTGGTACTGGAAATTGCTGCTTTTATATAACTGAAATAGCCTCCTTTAACCACAAAATTCCATGCCAATCTAAGTTTCAAATTTTTTAACAAGTCTTAATAACTACTCACCTCTTCACGTGACTTAGTGAGAAGGATGCTCTTGCTTTGGATAGAACAGAGCTTTTAAGTCAGCAGCCACAAGCAATAAATAAAGTATCCAGTTACTTTCAGTACTGAGCCTGTTTATGTATTAATTTTTTAAATAGACATATGAAGAAAAATATTTCTCCCTCAAATATATAAAATAAAGTATTACCAAGCCTGTAATATCTTTATTCGCGAACACTGGGAAATCCTCCTTAAAACTTAACCAGAAACCAATTAATGACAAAGATGTATAGCTTTACTTTAATTTCAAATCGGGGGAAATTTCAAGTAACTATTCTTTTTCACTGACGCTTAATGTGGAGGATTCCAAAACTTCTGTCTCTTAAAGAGGATTGCGAATGCAATTGTTATTATTTGACATGGCTGGGAAATATTCTCTTAATGTTTTTACAAGTCCCTTCAAGTGTTCTATAACCACGTTCTTTACATTTTCATACAAAGAAAGCTGATTTTCTACCATGAAGTCGTGAAGGGTATCAAAACACTCCGTTCTATTGTTAATTAAACATATTTCCCAACTATTATTATATAAACCATTCAATACGGTCTTCCACAGTAATCTAACGTTAATACTTGACCCCTGAAGAGAAGTTTAAACTGTTCATTTTTGAGAAAATGCCTGCCAAATAGACCAAAGCCTTTAACCTCTTTTGATATTGCATGCACTTTGCTTTGTGAAAGGGATGGTTGGTAAGAAAAACAAAAATTTAGTGTTTAAGTTCAAAAAATCTCGTAAGAGTTCTACCTCGAGATAATTACATGATTTCAGTGTGAGACAATAGACAGTTGTTAATGCTTCCATTTCCTCACAAAGTATTGAAAATATCCGCCATTACAGAAATATTTCGGTGCACCCCCTGGAAGATTTTGCGAACCCCCGGGAGATTCACGAACCACAGTTTGGGAACCGCTGCCCTAGAGGGTGGATTACAGGACTACTCACAGATCACGTGAGACGATGACAATCCTGACATCTCCACAGTAAAATACTGAACATGGACAGGTGTTTTCCATTTTGGTCCGGTATTTAGAGGTTTATATGCATAAATAAGTGTATCTATCAGTGTCCGTTTCCGTTATCGAGAAGGTCCGTTATTTGGAAATTGTTTTGCCGTAGAAGTCGATGTAATTTTGCCGGGGAAATTTAAACTGTCCGCTACAAAGAAGAATCCACTATTCAGAGGTGTCCGTTAAGGGATATTTCACTTTATTTATATCCCACTACTTTAAATTTAAACTTTTGGACATGTGAGCTGTATTAATTTGTAGCATATGTTTTGATATTGTATTTGAATGTGGGGACGTGTTGTTGGTAGTACCTCGAGGCTAGAGGAACCACGTGTATGCCACGTGGCTTGTGGCTCGTGGCCAGCTGTTGACCGCCAGTAGTAGCCAGCGGCTTTAGTCCGCACATGGGCGAAGAGAGGAGGAAAGTGTGGGAGAAAGGGTGATAGGGTTGTTGGGCAGGGGGGTTTGAGGGTTTTCTGCGGTTGGATATTGACTGCTCCTTGTTCCGTCTTGTTCGCAGACATGAAGCAGTGATGTAGGAGAACAGGAGGAGAGGTGGACTCATTCCTTGTTTCTAGCTTCGCATGGACTGGAATCCGAGCCGCTTACACCGGATAATCCTTGTTACTGCTTTCCTCTCTACCATTTCATGCCGTCCGTGTTGGTCTCAGTGTTAGAATAACTTATTATTATTAGCACCGCGTCTTACTAACCGTTCGGGTTATACGCACTTGCGCTAATGTGTAATGGTAGGGTGATCGTGAGATGAAATGAAGGACCTACAGTTTAACGTGGAATCCGAACCACGGTGGAGGCCTGGCATTCCTCACATTCACAAGATGTCTTGTCAGAGGTGAAGGAAGGGTTTGGTAATCAGATAAATCTGTGCCGGGACCGAGGATTGAACCCCGGACGCCAGCATAGAAGTCTGACACCTTACCCCTAGACCACCAGGTCACCTCTTAGAATAACTAATTGACGAGATTGAACTGAAATTACCACACTAGTGGAAGCACTGTTTAAGGCATCAGTCTCAGGGTAGCCTATGTATAACAGGGGGTCCAATCCTAGCTGGGTGCAGCAGAGCGAGGAGTATTTTTTCAACGTGTGATTTAACCACTATAATGTGGGTGGATTCTCTATCAACTGCTTTCCTCATAGATTAACTGTTGAAGGACCCATTTCAGTGGACTCATGGTTTAAGGCGTTACTCTTACAGTAGAAAAGACTGCTAATGAAGGGGAAATCGTGGTTCAATATCGATCTGGTGAACTAAGGTTTTTTTCTTAGTGGGTTTATCAGGCTATCTACGCAAATGCAAGTTCACTTACTAATTTCGACCTTTTTCATTTCTAATCTATTAGAGTAATTAGTATATATGCGTGTAACCTTAACAGGTAGTAGGACGCTGTTCCAAGAACACAAACAAATAAAACAGTAAAGAGAAGGGAGTGTGAAAATATAGGAAAGTTTGGAGAAAGCTAGTGAAGATGGATTAAGTATGGAGTTGTGTTTTTTAAGCTTTATGCACAATTTATTGCTTACCCTGTAAGGGAGCGGCGTGATTATGTATGTATGACACTTGATGTGATGTAAACCATATATTGCCAAGTAACAAGTTCATACAAATTGTTCCTAGCTTTTATTGGTCAAAAAACCTTTTTTAAACTATATTATATTAATAATAAAATATATTTTATTATTAAAACTGATCCTCTCCGGTGGCCATGCATACCAAAACGTCAATCTTCTCTAGTCTACTTTATTGGTGTTGGTCAGGATGGGATTTGAATCCCGGCTAGGTAAATGAAGGTAATTTTTTCCCCTCATGGGTTTTTTAATCTCCTCCCAAACAAATGCGTGTTCATTTACCCAAGTTTATTCCTAGGTCATCTCCACCATATTAGTGTAAATATGATTTAAATAACCCGGACGGGTAGTAAAGCGTGATGCACACGTAAACATTTTTTTAAATTAAAATCTCGAATGTTTTCTATAACGTTATATAATAATAGCTATTGCATGTGCAGGATTTAGCAAAAGGTGTGTTTGTTGTATTTTGATTTTTTCTCTTGTGACTTTTGTCTGCTCTTGTGAAGTCCGCCACTCCCGCGTGACTTTTAGACAGTTGTAGGGTAAACCAGTGTGGCACGTGCCTCTGAGGTAATTTAGCACCCCCCTTGCATCAGACTACAGTGCCTCTCGTGGCGGATAATGGAGTTATTTCTCACACCTGTGAAGTTATGTTACATGTCTGCCAGGCTTTGTGAATATATGTATGTGTGCTTGTGCTCATCTGACAAACCCTACATGACATTATTTATTTTTTTACAAATGTTTATATTGTCGCAAACACAGAGATGACCCAACGCATCTGGATGAATAATTAAACACCAATAAATTAACAATTGGGTAGCTTGCTTATTTTATTTAGGCTTTACTTAATTGATATAATTTGTTAACATGTTCTTATAATCGAGGAGCTTTACCAATACACACATATATATATATATATATTATCGTGACTTACTACCCGTTCGGTTTATGCACTTATGTACTAATGACACTTATGGTTTTAGATGGTTATAGGGATTATGAAGGTTTTATTCTAGAGGAAGTGTACCCACACTTGCGTGGAAGGAGAGTGGAAAACGTTTGTTAAACCTCAGCACACCCGACCAAGATTCGAACGTCGATCTCTCCATCATCGGCAGTCTAGTATACTGCGAGAGTAGCGCGTTAGATCACACAGCTACAAAGGCGGGTAATAAATAACATCTAAATCAAACATAGTAGTCTCATTCTGAGAAGTAACTGTTAAACGGTGTAAAACAAATTTAGAAAATCCACCATTTACCTAAAGTCATTATATTTATCTTACAAATTTAAAACGTGGCAGCTGCAGAACAGATACAATCCCATTTTTATTGGAAGAATCTTTTTTGACAGGTAAAATGTTATTGGTAAACGAACGTTCGCACGGTTAAATGTACATGACTAGCTAAGTTTAGAAGTTGTAAATGATATTTTAATTAAGGATGTAGCCGTATTTAGTTTCATATTTGTAAATTTAAACAATTATACCTGGACACTGGAATCGTACCCGGAACCCTTTAATAACTTAACTTCTCGATGGGGATCATGTGATTTTTTCCCGAATAGATCAGTAACAGAGCATTGGCGCGCTGAACCAAGGGTCCCAGTTTTGATTCGCGTAACCAGGTGTGATTTTTTTCAAATTTACAAATAGATAAAATGTTACTAGGTCTTATTTCATGAATTAATACATCAAGTCATATTATAAAATATTATTATAGATATTATAAATACATTAATAATATATTAAAATTGAATTGTTGATGTAGAAAAAAATTCATTTTGTAAAGGTGTCCCCGGTTTCTCGGATGGGAAACTAGTAAGGTTTTTTTTATTAAAAAACTTGAGTCTTCAGATTTCTTTGAATGTTTTGGCTGATTTTTTATAGTATTTTATTTGTAGGTTACACTATTGTACAGTCCAAATTTCATAATGAAAGCCTTATAAAAATTCTAATAATTTTTTTGCTGGCATAATTGTTATAATTTTACTATTTTACTAGTGTTATTTATAGGTATTGGTAATATTTATCAAAAGAGACAACATATAGCATTAGCTGACGTATAAATACGTGAAAGTGAGTTTAATAACTTTTACTTGTCAAAAAAGGTACTTCTTATGGAAATTAACGGTAACACTAATGCGTGTTTAGTTGTACATATTTTATTTCAAATAAAAAATAATATAAGAGCTGGCGTTGAAACGACCCCCTTAGGCTGCACAGAGAACTCTTAACTATGAGGTATGTTAGAGGAATGTGTGATATTTTGTACTTCCATCGCAGGTAATTTGCTTCCTGGTTCATCTGCCAGAGGTTAATTCAAGTTTTCCCTTTCTTTTTGTCAACAGTGTGACATCAGCGCCCATACATTCTCTAGAAAGTGATGGTGATAATGTGTGTAGTCTGTTGCATACTGTCGTGTGTGTGTGTGTGTGTGTGTGCAGGCATCGCGACGTCTCCTGAGAACTACTTGTTGGTCGTCTGCCTGCGGCGTCTCTACACCGTAAATGTCTGTTATTGCCGCCTTCAGTTCCTTATTGTATCTTCAACCCCTTTCGTCCAGCTTCACTTTGGTGGAACCAAGGAAATTTTCTATAGTCCCTGCAGGGTGGCCTCAAAATATCATAGAAAATAATTCGACTGTCATTGCTTTTAGCCCATTTCTAAATGAAGACGTATAGTAAGATAAAAACCACTTCTATTGAATGATTTACTGCGTCACTCTCTCAATATACTGGAGTAGCCATCATGATTTGATAGGGCAATATGACCTTGAACTCACTCATATCGAGCTAGTATTGTGATGAGTTGTTATCGCAAACTGTGTAAACATCCTTGTTCTTCAACATATAAACCGTATTTGTGTATGAAGGGTAATATCTGAGTATGAAAAAGTTATAGTACATTCTCGGTATGAACGACCCACTCATATCGAGATAGTATTGTGATGAGTTACTATCGCAAACTGCCATGCCTGTCGATTAGGGGCGTTGGAGTGAACACATCATTGTTCTAGACTTCCCCGCCGCGACCCAAACCGAGTCTCAAGACATGTTGATTGATGATTTATGATTGATTGTCGAATATCGATGATTGAGAAGGTTTATAGCGTAGACTTCCCACCCCCTCCCCTAAGAAGTGTCGATTTTCTCAATCCTTGGCGGGGAGTATAGAATCTAGAGCAACATCTCTGGAGGGAATTTAGAATATTTTATCTTACAATGTTGTTGTCATAAAGCTCTTGATGTGAGTTGGAGCCCCCCTCAATTATCGGTGCATGGTGCGGTTTCTAGCGTAGACTTCCAGCCCCCGCAGTGTTGATTTGCTAACGGGTCAAAAGACTTTTCCCTCTTCCGCTAACGGGTAAAACCACCCCTCCTCCCCTTGAACCCTTCCCGATTATTGATGATTGCTTATTGATAATTGATGATTGAGAAGGTTTATAGCGTAGACAGTGAATAAAACACAGATATTACAAATATAACCCTATCATACCACCCGCCCCGAAAACTTCCCGCCACGTCAGGCATGTTGTAGATTTCCAACCCCCTCCCGCTATCGGTTCAAAACACTTTCCCTCTTCCGCTAACGGGTTTAAACACTTGTAGATTGTAAGAGTGTGTGTGCAATCAAGCTCTGTCCGCTCCACGGCGCTTTGGAACCCCCAGTTCCCCTGCCTCTCCCCCAGACATTACGATTATTGATGATTGCTAACTGATAATTTATGATTAATTGTCGATTATCGATGATTGATTATCGGTGTGGTTTCTAGGGGCCATGACGGTAAGAGTGTGTGTGCAAGCTCTGTCATGCTATAAGGTGTCTATTTCTAAGCCACATGGTATTCAATAATGAGCCCCAGAAAGGAAAATGTACACGCATTTTCACAAAGTGTGCCTCGGTCTACGTTTGACACCTAGAATATTCAGGAATCAAGCCCACGATCCTCCCTGTGACGCCTTAGACTACGCTACCAGTGATGCATATAAATTTACAAGTGTTATCTTTGCTGTCCGCAGGTAAAGTAGCTATATGCTCTTAAGGTAAGATGTACCCGCAGGGAGAGTATGGAAAACCTACCGGCGCTGATGAAGGAATCTATGGCGTGGATTTGTACTCACAGAGACTCCCGATTAATAAATACTCTTCTCTAGATATTTATGGTCCTGTCCAGGGTTTGAACCCTGCGACCGTCGAGTGAGCTTGGTCAGGGGTGCCGGGCCCCACTATAGACCGTTTTGAGCGATCAAAATTAACGTATACCCTGGTTTTCGTTGGAAGAACAGTAGAGAAAATTCAATTATATTTTATTGTGGTCAACATTGATAACATTTTACTATATTGTTAGTGTTATTTTATAGGTATTGGTAATATCTATAAAAAGTAACAGCTGCCGATAACATAACTGGATGTATGAATCTATTAAAATTGTTTTGGTAACTTTAGTAACTAACTTCTACTGTTCTTCCTACCAAAATCATACTATATCTAAGAGATGGCAACAAGAGTTACTAACTCCTAAGTGTCTAAGACTATAAACTCTGTTACCTACTACATTGTTCAGCACACCTTATAATATCTGGAATTTAGGTGAGAGAATCTATGTTTGACTCTGGAGCACAGAACAGGTGGTAGATAGCAGGGGGTTTGAATCCCTGTGACGGATAAAGTCGACAAACGCTGCTGATGATGTCCCCCGGGCATGTTGATTGCTAATTGAGGATTTAAATAAATAGCCTAGAATATGTTCAGCCTTTTGGCGGTGGAAATGTTTTAACTCAGATCTTCGCCAATCATGAAGGTGTTTAATACAAAATAAGTGGAGTTAGACTATAGTCATATGCTCCTCTCAGAACTGTTGATTGCCACACTGTATTCTGGAGGGAGAGGTGGAAAATATCCTCGGTGTTCGAACTCCAACCTATCTAGTTATTTTTTAAATTTGTCATCAGGTGTCTATTTCACCTAAAAAGTTGCATGATAGCGTACCCGCATCTGCATGGAGGGAGAGTTGGTGTTCAAACAAGCATACAAGCAGTGCCTTGCTTAGGTACTGTGAAACTTTCCTGGAGATGGCAACATTGTTGAGACGGAGCAGGAGAGAGAGGGTGTGGACGTTAAAACACAAACATAACAGTTTTTACAATATTTATTTACAATAAAGAAATTAATTTTTTCATAGTGGCCTCTATACTAAAGATGACTTGATATGTACAGTAAAATAATATTTGACTAGAAAAAATAATTAGGTATGTGGAGGATGGCACTGGCAGCTAAAAAAAATCCCGAGTGCATAAAGTAAATATTTGAAAAATGGTGGAACTGTATAGAGTAAAAGATTATTATTCAGCCCGTCTTAATGATCACCTTTTTAGTCGGGGCGAGCGCGTTTACAACGACTCTGATACCCAAACGGCAAAGTGTTATAATCATCAATTATCCGACGTTTGGTGTACATCGGCCGGTAGACTTTACTCTGCGAAACAGTACATACAGTCACAAAACCTTTTCTTACAATTTTGTGCGGTATCTCTATGTATCGTTCCACGGCCTGTTCAGTGACCATCACTTTCAAAACGTCAAAATTAACGTCGTTCCGGTTGCCGTAGTTTATGGTGATCCCACGAACCTTGCACACCGTTTTTGTTTTGGCAGGATCACCAGCGACACAAACTCGGTACGCGTAATTCTTGGGACCGCCAGATAAAAAGGTGCTATTGTAGTTTCCCGGACCGTAATCCTGAAGTTCGTCAGTGAGGTCACCTAAAAAGTCATTGGTTGGTAGACTCCAATCGCCGGGGCGTTCCGGGAATAAAACGCTATCTGTATCGTGATACAAAACGCGGTCCCCCAATTGTTCAAGGATGCTGTATAGGTGCAACCTAGCCATAGCAGTCCTGTAGCATGCTACCACCACACTCGTGTTAGGGTTAGGGCGCAACGCGTCACGAGCATTATTGTAATTGAGGAGCATATCCTCGTCATTAACGTCTATGACGCTGTCCACGGTGATGTACGGATCCATCAGGTACTTGTGGATGCCCTGATAGTCGTTGACAACGGCTACGTGTAGTAAATAGCATCTTTGCCCAAACTTTCCCTATAACGAATTTTAAAATAGTTTAGCCAGAGTGCGGAGACTGGAGTTTTTACACACAGAATCGAAATCAAGTTTTACCACCACCCTTTCCTCATAATTTTGAATATATGCTAACTTATCCTCTTTTGAGGTGCACCACTCTGGCCAACCGATGGCTTCCTGTTTGATTTTCAAAAAAGTATCAATGTACCTCTGAAACAGACCACCAGAACGTGTCTGATGATCATAAACAGATACATTGTACTCCCACACTTCGTGTATTGCTTCAACGGTGTAGACTTTCTCAACGGCTTTCCGGATCTCGTCAATCACCCAGATGCCTGTCAACCAGCGATCTTTTTTGTCGTTGTGCCGACATACGCCTTGGTTTTCCTCCTCCCGGCATTTCCTGCACAAGATGAACATTAACTTGTCGTGCATCCGTGTAGGCAATACGGGCATGAATAAATCCCGCGAAGGCGTCACTGTGACTTTAGCTATGCCTTCTACTTAATCTATAGGCGGACAATTTTGTTCCAAGTGAATTTTGGGGTGGCCAACGGGGTATTTTTTGTACTTTCGAACGTAAGGATACAATGAACACACATCCAAGTACTTGATCTTCTCCCCACAAGAAAGGTCTGCTTAGTGGAAGAGCTTTATACAATTTGTACGCCCGCCAAAGAATGCATCCCTAGGGTTGAGAGGCTCCTTAGTATACACCTCGTGCTGGAGTACAAATCGCTTCAAGTCCTTTGTCTGTGCGTTTCATCGCATTAGACATACACTCCCACATCTCTACGACCGTGTAGCCGGCGTTCTTAAATTTCTCCAAACAAGCCATGGTCGCCTCATAGCGCGTCTCCATGGTCTCGTGGCGGCTGTTTTTGATAGGGGTGGTCCTGTCAGGGTAGCAGAGAGGGCGCCCGTGCCAATAGCAGCTCCAGAACTGAAATAGGGTGGTGGTATCTTCAGCTTTAACAACGCCGTCTACACGCCGCCCTAACGCATATTCCTCACGGCCATTACCCGCATGAAGGAAAGAGACACCGCGTTGATGGGCCTCCAGCAGAGCCATTGTACAGCGACGTGCGACTGTTGGTCTGCGCACCGATAGCCACCGTTAGGGATAATACCGACGGTATTCTCCTTAAGGTGGCTTCGGCGTTAAACCAACATGGCCTCTCCATCTATCGTATACGCCTCTCTGAAAGGATCCACCTTGGCTTTCTCCACGAGCATGTCTCTAAGTTTCAGGCAGGCCTTCCACAGGATCTCTACGTCTTTCATGCAATACAGCTCCAACTCGCGTTTAAAATCAAAGACATAGTTATCTTTGACCAATGCGTCATACCATTTCTCAAAGCGCTCCTTTCCCTCTGCAGACATCTCACCGACACCGTAGTCCTCCTTTGGCGGCAAGGGACCCCTATACCCCGCGTTTTCTTTTTTATTGAAAAAATGGGGGAAATGTCCCTTGGCCAAAGACTCGTCCAAGCCAAACATTTTGGGCAATTTGGACAACGACATCGGGAGAAAGTTCAGCGAGTCAATAAAGTGTAGCGGACCCTAACGCATGGACATGAGTTTCCCACCATTCATTATAAGTTCTGGAGTCCATTTTTTTACCTCCATTATATACTTTAAAATAAAATTTCCATTATAGGATTTTGCATTATGTCCTAGGAGGGTGATATCCTTACATTTTTATGCTTTAATTTGTTCTAAAAATCCAAAAAATTGGGCCATTGTGGTAACACCTTTGAATATGTGAGTCCTATCGCCCCCACATGCAGCACAATGATGGTCATTTGCATCTATATGAACAGAGGCCTTGCAGCACGTCTGCACAACACATAGGTTAGGTTTGTGCAAGTACGTGCCGGCCGCAACTTGAAGAAGAGTTTCTTGTCTGCATTCAAAATCATAGAATACAAACATGAAATTACTCTTTTTCAGTGACGGCTTGCATGTGGCCTTCTTCATATAACAGAAATGTCCAAAAGGACGATGGGTCTTGCATACTCTACAAAATGTTTCATAACACCTGTGTGAATAGTCTGATCTTTCAAAACCGAAATATTGCCCGCATACCTCGCAAACCTTTTTGACATCACAGACCAACATGTGACCTCTGCAAAAACCGGGACGTTTACGGTTATCAAAACATGTCTGATTTATGGACCAACGCCCGCAGTCTTTACAGACCACAGATAGGCCTCCGCTACAAACCGCTTTAGCGTAGCACTTTTTGCACGCGGACTCGCACTTGTGCTCGTTCTTATTACTGAATGGCACACGGCACTCGCGGCAAAAGTACCCACACATAAATGCTACTGTCAAGGATGTTATGACGTCAAAATGATTTTGCTTATCGTCGTGAAAATACAAATCAAGGTGGCCCTTAAAGGACGGTTCGGGAGGTGTAGGTCCCTCATACAGGACTTGCCTACCCCGACTTTCCCCGAACACCGTGATTTTATATTCGGTGAGGTGTGTTTGAAATTGTTTCAATTCAGTTAGCCCATCACCCTTCAAAAGATTCACACGGGCATCACGGCATAAATCATCTGCTTTGTACTTTTGAATATTGTGGCCTTTATTTATGTTGCTAAAGGTGTTCACGTCCATGCATTTTGGCTCTCTTTTAACGTCACATATAGCCTAGGCGACGACCAATGCACGGGCAAGGCAAAGTGTATCGTCGCCATTTTGAATCGTAATGATTCCTTTATTGTTACGGCTATATGTGCTAGAGGGAGTGAGTTTATCACAATAACGTGCACTCCCACGAGGCTCCTTAAAATGGCTGAGTTCGGACAGTGGTGCCGTACTCAAAAACAAACTATTACTCTGTAACACGCGGTTTACGTTATCGAGCACGGCTCGAGTATCTAAATGGCCTGCTCACCTAAATGAGACGTATACAGGGTTCAGCGTAGAGTCAGTGCTACTCAAAAAGTAAGCCAACGTGGTCATCGGCACTGACACGGCGGTCCTGCAGCCGATTGAGCAAAACAGTAATTTGCTCTTCAAGCCAGCTTAATGCATCATGATCACTAGCTGGAGCACCAAGATGCATGGCAACTTCTCTACTGGTATAAAAGAAACGCCTCAATTGTTTTGTTTTCTCCGCGACGAATTGGAGAGGGACGCCTTGGGGCAACGCTCCGCCTACCTTATTTACAGGGCATCTACTCTGTGCCGAAGACAGGCTGGCCACGGGTTGCGTGCACCCCATTTCTCTCGGGGATCGAACATTTTCTGCCTTGTGTGAAGGCGCTTCGGGCGCGATGGGGTGGAGGGGTCTCATAGCTGACGGTGTGAGGGGAACGGTGCTGCCCTTTTCACCATCCATTTCGGGTTTTGTGTGAACTGTGATAATATTAGCGGGTATTATTAATATGGAAAGTTCTGATTGTTTATAATTAATATATGTATCGACTGGTGAATCAATTAAAGTTGACTAGGGAAGAGAGGTGGAGATGCACTAAAAGGAACTCTTGATGTTTTTTATTAAAAGTGTATATCTGGAGAGATTTTTCTAAATGATGAATTCAACTGTATAATCAATCTTCAGAAAATAATTGAACTATGGGCAGCTTACTAATGATTTATTTGAAAATAATTTAAAATTTATCAAAAATATCTTTAACAATTTTTATTTTAGCATAGGCTACATTTTGGGTGTATTTATTTGGTTTAGGGGGCAAAGTTCTTTCAAGGGTAGTAGATGACTAGTTTTCAAAACCTCAAAATATTTTTAACGATTTTTTTTAAATCGGCGTGCATTTATAATGAATATTAACATTGTGAGCGGCCTACTTAGTTTTGGGTAAAATAAACTATTTCAAGGATAGTTTTTTACCCCTTCGAGTGGCCGGACGGTCTAAGGCGCAACTCTCGCACTAGATTGGCCCTCGAGACCGGGGAGGTTGGGGTTTTAACCCAGCTGGGTGCACTGAGGATGTTTGATCCTAAATGGTTTCCCACTTTCTCTCCACGCAAATGCGGATGCACTTCCTATAAATTCAACCTTACCTATCCCTAACCCATTAGAGTAATTAGTACATAGGCTATAGCCCGAACGGACAGTAAGACATGGTGTTAAAAAAAAGGATAGTTTTTGGTGACTAGTTTTCAAAAACCATTAGCAACTTGTGCGCTTAGTAAAATAAAACAAACATATGGTAGACAAATTTAAAATATTAGCCAAATAAAATGATTTATTATTTGGTTTTAATACAAATATTCATATAAGTGTATTTATCAAATCGTCGAATGATATTATCTCAGCTGACCCATTAATTAAAAAGTGAATATACGCTATGATAAAGTATCTGCGATTCTGTCATAGACCTACTTTTTATTTGTTATTCTTGGCCATTTTAAACATATGCCAGCCAAAAAAAGTTAAATGTTTTCCTATCTGTGTGGGTGTCATCACATTTTTGTACATATGATTACGGCCACATTTTTTTAGCTACGGTCACTGACAGGCTATTTTGTAAAATATATTAATTATCTGTATTAAATCAGACTATTATTCAAAGAATGCTACGTCCCTATTTTCCTCCCTGCTTCTTTTTAATATTTTTATCATTAACATCCACTATGATTCCTTTTGGGTGGAGAAAGATTCAAAAGCTTGGTTTGGCTGCCACGTACAAAGACGAAAACTCGGATGGAGGGAAATGGCTCCTTTACTGTTTTGGGCTCACTTACTTGAGGCCCGAAGAAGTATAAGACGCTTTCTGTGATCTGATCAGCATCCAGCCAGTCTGATACAAAACTGACGAGCTTCGCAGATTACCTAACTGAAACATATATAGATGAGATGGAGCAAGCGACATTCCCGCCGCGCATTAGGGCAGCTGACTCATCGGACTTATGGAGGACAACAAATGCGTGCGAGAGCTTCCATTCTAGATTTAATTCATTATGTGCTTCTCCACACCCAAACATTTTTGTCTTCGTACAAAATTTAAAATCGGTCCAAACTGACTCATACATTTGAATCAACAGTGTAAGAGAAGGCAATGTGCAAAAGATGGATAGTAAGTCTAAGTTGAAACAATCATTCATTGAAAAAAAACTTAAAACAGTTTAGGAATGGAGAAATAGACAGATTGAGCTTAGTGAAGTATGTGTCCTTCCAAAACTCCTTTGTATGATTTGTTTATATTATGTTTGTTATACTATTATTTAGCATAGATATAGCTATTATTGACAATGTTTTAAAAACGGAAATTTCACTTTGATATAATATTGTTTGATTTTTAGCTAAATATAGTTAACTAAATTATATTGTTTGACATGTGTCCTTCTTACCTCCAGACATAGCATTAATATTTGTTTATGTTCAGAGTTGGCGCAATTCGGGTCCTGTCTTGGGAAGGGGGGTATTGGCGCAATTCGGGTCCGGTCTGGGGGGGCACTTTTAAGCTCTTGGCGCAATTCGGGTCCGAGCTAAGAGAATTGGCGCAATTCGGGTGAGCCCTTATAAATATATCCGCTTAACGTTTTTCTTAGTGTTGTAATTTTTCTTGTATTATTAACTATCCACTCAAGAATGGGAGTCTGAAAGTATCTCTGTAAAGTTATAGTAGCTATATAATATTTTAATAAACGAAACAAAACGTATCACTGCTCGTAGAATGCTGCCAACATGCTTTTTTCTTATTTCTGTTAAATCGCTCCGATTAAAATTGCATGCAAAACATTTTTTTTTTTCTTTTCTAAACTAGGTTTGTTGAAAATAATTTACAACCGAGCTTAAACGACAAAAACTATCACGGTTTCTAAACGAGATAATATTTATTTCAAAGGTATTTAAATTTCAATGTGTATTGTTTGGGTTGGAAACCTTTTATCCATTTGTTTGTTCACGTAGTTTATCCAACACATATATTGAATGGATAAGAAATAATAGATAACCTTCCTAGTTGATTCAAAAGCACCTCCACCCCAATGCAATTTAATGCTACTTACACACAGCACTATTAAAAAATGTACTCTAATAAATACTTTCGTTAGCTTAAATTTTTGTAACAAATGTTGCTGGCTAAGCATATGAAATGAAAATAGATTTACAACTGGTTTACGAAATTTAGGGAAGTGCTTATATACGAGTATATGATGTTTCCCTACTTTATTTGCATCCATGGCCACGTGATCTAAGGCACCAGGTTCGCAATAGATTGGATTGCCCATGACGGTGCGACTGAGGTTAAAATCTCGGCAGGATGCACTGGAGGAGATTTTCCAAATGTTATATCACCGTGGTTTACCTATTCATTCTTTACCCCCACTAATGTAAGTGCACTTCCTATAAAATACTATCCTCTTCATCCCTCCTCTTTATACTAATACATGTATAGTAACGTAGTTAATTGTTCTAATAAAATCTCCTGAATTTAATATTTGTTTTTATTATTTTATTTTTATATGACTTAAGAAATAGGAAGCAGTAACTATAATAGGGTTTTGGTAATAAAGATTAATAAAATATAAACAAAATTATTGTCAACATTGATATTACTTTACTGTGTTGTTAATTCTATTTTAGAGGGGTTGATAATATCTATAAAAAAAATTGAAAATTTCAGATAATTACTTGGCGTATTATTATACGAACATTGTTTTGGTAACTTTTGTTAACAGTCCCAAAAAGGGTATTCCTATATGAAACAGAACATGGCGTAGTGTAATTCCGGATCTTACGAAACTAATTGGTAATATTGCTCTTCTTGGACGTGTAAGTGTGTTGGTCGACGTGAACCCTATGGATCTGATGATATAATAGCGGATGTGCCATGTACTGTTGGTCTCCACAGTACTAAAGTTTGCGGCATCCTTACAGCTACGGTTCAGGTCACTTCGTACCTGAAGGGCTTCCAACCACTGGAAAGGGACAACTTCTAACGAGATAACGTTGGTGAGATTACATTAGTTCGTCGTAACGGCTGTAAGCAATCAGTTTGTAGCTTATCCAAAGAAAGGAACGGGCGATATTGGAATCCATATTATTATCACCATGAAATGGTTTGCAACTTTATTAGTTTAAACGTAATAACGATTCATTTATGTTTTAAAGTAGGTGTCCAAAAAGAAAATGAATCTTTAAACTTGAAAGGTTGAAATTTGTTGGAGGTTTTAATTTAGTTACTATATTTTTAAACAAGGGTCGTTCGATGGCTTAGTGTAGGGTCTAAATGGTATGAAGTTGTGGGTTAAAAAAATTCAGTAGGAGAAGGGATTACTAAATAATATAAAAGGGTGTTCGGAAACTCATATCCAAAGCTGTATATGTAGTTTGTTTGAACCAAAAGTAATACAAAATCCCTATAAACTTACATCCAGAAAACTATGCTAATGCCATTAAATTGTGTTCAAAGTTTTGGCGTACAACGCCGGGAGTGCAAAGCTGTTCAAGCATACGTGTACGACGGGTTGCATAGGTGTGTGCGAAGTGACTGCCAAGCTTACATTGCTTCAACTTTGACTTCGACAGCTATATAAGCCTTCGCTTATTTGAAACAATTCGAAGGAAGAATAAAACTTAGCTATATTATGAAAAGATTTGAAATATTTCACTAAATATAACATATTTTAACATAACTTAAATTTATTTTTAGTTCAGCTTCTAAAGAGTGTTTAGTGCTCAGTCTACAACCAGTCTCACCCACTTGTCGGACTCATTATACTACTATAAAGCCACATGGCTGACCCACTTCCAGATGAGATAGACT
This sequence comes from Timema douglasi, assembly GCA_901482245.1. Taxonomy (NCBI): domain Eukaryota; kingdom Metazoa; phylum Arthropoda; class Insecta; order Phasmatodea; family Timematidae; genus Timema; species Timema douglasi. The sequence continues at coordinate 116,969 of CABEEJ010001273.1, read as the reverse complement.
TAAAATTTGGCAAATTTATAGCTTCTATCCTGTAACCGACGGTAAAATTCCAAAAAGTTAAAAACATTAATTTTTAACTCCCGAAAAAAATGCAAAATGTCTAAGTAACTTTAAAGTCCGTGCGGACCTTTCTTTGGGGGTATATTGTGACTAAACGGTAATACCTATCAAAAAACTGCTCTGGAATTACATTAGTTTACATCCACTTGAAAAGAAAACCCACTGGGGGTTTGGGGGTGGCGCCCCCCAACGAGCAAAGCGAGTACTGCTATACCGTTTGTCTACAATAGCACACGCAAGCACAATCCCATGTCGAAATCGCTTTTATCGTAAGGAGATGGACATTACCCATCTCTTGTATTTATGTAGCTACGTTGGCTTGCGTTCAGACAATCAGAAACAAATAGAGGTGAACTACTGTAACAAACTAAAGAAATTAGTTATTTGGTCAAGAATAAAAGTTCGTGAAAATATATAGTAAAATAAATTGCATTTAATTGTTTTTAATACGAGTAATGATTTATTAGAATTTTCATATATTAATTTGAAACTCTTGTTTGTAAACTTTAATATAACTTCGAAGACAGAGTAATATTGATTGAAGTTACGTTTTCAGACATTATGTGGTTTTTTGGACATAAAACAATCATAAAAGTCATGTGAGTGCGTTTTACGAGTGCACGTCCGACAAGCGGGTGCGACTTAATGAAGACGAGCCACTAACACCAACTAATGATTAAAATGATTAAATGGCGTATATGACGTAAGCGATAATAAATATATGTGTGTTAAAATTAAATAATACAATGTGCTATGGTATCTTTTCCTCCAAAAACTTTTTCTTTGCCTAGATGAACTTTACGGATAGATTTAAAATTGAAAATGCCACTACTTGACAACAACAGAAATCTTATCTTCCACTTTGGCTTCGACTTTGCTTTTCAAAATACAAACTTGTATTTTAATTTCAAAAAAATCACCTTCCCACAGCCCCGTGGGATACACCACAATGAAAAACCCCACATAGCTTAGCCGAAAGAGATTCGAACCTTAACCTCCCTGTAAACGGAAATTAAGTGTGCTCCAAGTGTAATGCCTTAAACCTCAAGACCAAGAATCACCGTATATGTGTAGTAAGAATTGCCTCTGTTTGGAATTGAACCAGTTTACCCCAAACCTCACAGTTGGTCCACTTAAGCATTCAGTCCTCCATTGAGCCCCAATGACGATGATGATTTTCAATTTAATCAGAGCCATCAATAATGCTGGCAAAATTGATTTCTCATTACCCGGCCAGGGTGATTATATAAAATCAGGCCAAGGCGTGGTAATCAAGACGTTCCTTCCTTTCTGATGGTTTCCCTTAATAGCCCCCTCATCCATCTTGAATTAAGGGTAAAATACACCTTTTTACTAACGAATTTCTCTCTGATAGCTTCTTCATCACATCTTCTTTTATCACATGTCTCTTGATTGAACAGTGTGTTTTTCCATTAGTTATTACTACCAAACCCCTTAGTAGTTATATTTTTTTAAACGTAAAACCTCCCAGTTGTCTTCAAAGTATATTTAATTAGAATTTTAAGCTTTGTTTTTAAATTAATAACGAATGCATCTTTCACAATAAGTAAACATAAGGTATATATTTATATATAATTCGATACCTGCTACACTCTAATAATGTATTAAATAGTAGTCCAAAAGTGCACCCCCATTTGGGTGTGTTTTCTCTCTCTCTCTCTTTCTCTCTCGCTCTCTCTCTCTCTATATATATATATATATATATATACATACAAATGATCTTTACATAAATTATGTAATTTATTTATTTTATTTGAGAAGTTAGATGATGTGAATTTTGATCAAAAAACATAGCTACAGATCTCTATTGACTACAAATTAATGAACCTAGTTTCTTACTTGACGAGAAATGCCATTCATCATTAAATCAGAAAAAAAGGTCCAAATAAAAAAGTATGTCTTTTAAATGATCGGCTACACATAAACAGTAAATTAATAATATAATTGTAATCATAAAACGAGAGGTTGATGTCATGTAGACTTCACATTATATTATTAGGATTTACAAGATATATAAATACTTCACATTAATTTAAACGAGCGTGTGTTAGTTGGGGGCTTTGCGACCGTTTTCAAAGCAACAATCTTGGATGTTAGCGAGCGTAACAGAAAGTAAGCTCAGAAATCAAAGTTATTGTTTTGAAAAATTTCTCAAATTATTGTATGAGCTACCCGAATTGTTTAGTTAATTTTCCATTTTTTCCATTTTTTTTTGTGAGAGCTCATTAGTTTTATGTACTGTAATTTCTTAAATGAACTTATCTCACACCAAAAATATATGCTTAATTTTGCCTAAATTTATTTAGTTATTTTCAAGTCTAAGTTGAAAAATAAATCTAAAGTTTAAATTATATAATTTAAGTTTTATTAAAGAAAGAATTATAAATAAATTTGTTTAGAAATATCTTTAGTTTTTCCACACTAAGAATATTTATAAACAATACTTTTTATTTTATTTTTTGATATAATTTTTCAATTTTATTTTAAATTTAAATTGATTTATAAAATTCAAGTGAAAAATCGTTTTAGTTATTTAATCTTGAGAAATAACATTAATTGCGAGAATTATCGAACTCAAGATTAGGATGGAGCCTAACGTTTTATGTACAGTACCTCCCTAAATTAAAAAGTGGACCTATGTTGACCCCTTGTCTATTTTTCTGAATGTATCTGGAGCTACAACAAGAATGGATTAATGCAGTACAATCTAACTTGATAATTTAGATATTTTATAGCCATACCTCGAGTTAAAATTATTATTTTAATTTTAGTTCTAATCTTAAGAGTAGTTCACTAAGACTTGATTTTTGAAAATTCTAATTTTTGTTAAAACCACGTTAAAATGGATATCTAGGGAGTGTTTAACATTAAATAATAAGTTATACTTTTCTTTGGATATTGATTTTGAACAAATATATTTTTAAATTGGTTTAAGAGGGGGAGTTTATGACCTAATCAATAAGAATTTACTCGCATGTTAATTTTTCTAAACAAAATCATTTCAGGGTAATCCAAAAAACTGACTTTTGAAAATCTATTTTCTTAACTCCATTTATTATTTAAAATGTATATATAGTGTTATGTATATAATAAAGTAAATAATATGTTTTTAAAAAATTTTTAAGGGGTGGTTTACTTCAAAACCACTTTAATTGTTTATTCTAAGCTATAATATACATATGATAACGTATATTACGATTGTATCGTACTAGTTATTTGTCTCATTTTTATGTTGGATAAATTTTAAATTAAATAAATACATTGAAATTATTGAATTAATTATATCTGAAATATACGTGCACTAGTTATATTCAAACTTCAACAAAAATATATGCTAAAAAATACAATTTATCTTCCAATATCAAAATCACATGATAGTTCTGTTTTTAATCCAACCTCTTGTTTGAACCATAAAAGGCACTTTCCTATATAAATAGGCTGGTGTCAGTAGACGTGGGACACTTAAAAAAGGCCTGCCACACAATATATATATACAGAGATCAAAGTGAATTGACGCGAGAGATCTGTAAGAATGAGTGTTTTCTTCCACTATAAAGTTTTTGTCGTTTTTGTATCTGTTCTTGTGACAAAGCTACACCACGATCCCCACAAGATCAACTTATACAGGATGAATACTAACTATATTACAAAGCCTTGTGGGATTAAAAACAAACAATTTTTCTAGAGTTATCCTGGATCAAATGTGCTTCTCTAAAACATCACAGATTATCGACGTTTCTGATGGAGTGAGTAATTCGTGTGCTCAGACTCGACCAGTGTGCAACTGTTCGTATGACTGAGGCAATAATCAGGGATTGTGTTGGTGTGTTTAAGCACACAAGAGTAATTCGTGTGCTCAGACCCGACCAGTGTGCAACTGTTCGTATGACTGAGGCAATAATCAGGGATTGTGTTGGTGTGTTTAAGCACACATTAATTCGTGTGCTCACACCCAGCTAGTATGTAACTGTTCGACTGAAACAATAATCAGGGATTATGCTGCTGTGTTTGAACACACATGTAGAAATTTCGGCGTCGGTTAGGGTTTTGTATTGAGGTTGATAGCTTTGAGTTTGAACTATGTGTACACTATATCAACAACAAAACATTTAATTCATTAATTTATTTAATTCCTTAAGAAATAAAAACTCTTTGATAGGAATAGGCCTACTAGCTAGAAGTTACTAAAGGAACGTTTTCCGATCCACGGATATTTTGCAGAAAAAAAGAGTTTTGAGATCCATTATAGTCCATAAAAGTTTGGTAAGAGCGTTCGTAAACATCCTGTATAGGTTGATTTAAAATCCATCTACCAAGACTAGGATTGAGCTGATATGTTCAATGGACATAAGTAAGACGATATAAGATATTGCTCACAATACCGTTAATACCATCATAGAGAAAATAGTGACTTCCAACTCCCCACAGTACCTTTCTTCACGTATACGCTCACTCAACTCCAGTAATAATTTCAACACTCGATCACAAGAAAAACTCAACTTTATTTATTCCTTTCCATAATTACAATCACTACTCAAATCCTTTCACTGTTACAGCTTCGAATCCATGGAATACCTTAACAAAAGATAATAAAATTGAATGGTTTTAAGGTAAAAAAAACTTGCAAATAATCTGCATGAGATTTATGAATGAGAGACGCGATGGCACCTTCTGGTGTTTGTGTTCGTGTGTATGTGCGTGCGTGTGTGTTTGTGTGATAGATAAGGTAGCCGACTATAAATTCGCTATAGCTCTTTCCTTATAGACATTAACAATATTTTTACAACGTTCCCATGCTATGAGAAAAATCTATATTCTGCTATAATTGATAATAATATGTCATTATTTGTGTGTTTTTATGTTTATTATTTATTTAGCTTAAATTTGAATTGTAAGTTTTGGTTGAATGTAATAAAAGTCGATAGCCTTAATTTCGCCATTCAAGTCTACTACTATTATTATTATTATTATTATTATTACTGTGTTACTATATGACTATGTCAAGTTGCAATCGGAATTATTTTGCCCATTAAAAATATAGGAAACAGAAAACTTATTAGGAGAGACCCGTTCTTGTATTTATTTTTTGTACTTGCCCAGGAACTTGTAAACGCTTAGAGCTTTAATATATATTTTAAGAGTCTTGAGACAAGGTATGAACAGGATGTATGTAAAAAATATAAGCTAATATACAGCTAACTTTAAGTTTTTCTTTGACTATTCTTATCCGCCACCTCTTCCTATTTTACCCCACTGATCTTGTGAATATGCGTGTTAAGCGTAGTTACTAAAAAAAAAGGTGTTTTGTAAAAAGTTGTTTTACGTGTAGCCTCACCCCTTTTCCTGCTAGTTTATTAGAAAGCTGTGTTTTATTCATATAGTCAATCACTCAAGAAAAAAAAACAGCTATATACTTTAATTTTTAATTATTTAAGGTATTTAACGTGCACTTTCTCTGAACCAATTAATTATATTAACAAAAGACTTATAAACTAACTTAAATCTAGAACGGACACAACATCCAGCCCCAGGTCATTAATTCATCACTGTGATAGAGTAAATCCACATTTCTCCAATGACGACTTTTTAGGCCATGCCAGAAATCGAACAAAGGACCCTTTGTTCAAAATAGAGACAAGCTACCAATTGAGTTAATGTTTTGTAATAGTTGTAATATAAAATTAACCCTATTTTCCAAGAGGAAAAAGTGAGATCAGCATACATTATTATAATTAATTTTAATACATTGTGGGCCAAAATAAAATTATTCCTTTACCTTTTCAGTTTATCAAAATGTGTGTTTGTAATCCTAAGTTTACGTGGTTTAAGGTATATTATTTAATGTACTTGAAGGGTTATATCATTTCTTTGTCCCTGACGCATAAGGTGTGGTTCTCGGGAATATTTCGAACATTTCAGTCATGAATCAAAACATTAATATACGTTGAAAATCACATAGCACACATAAAATACAAGGAATTTTCCACTCGACGACCGAATCTTTTCCTGCGAGGAGACTTTTTTTTTACTTCAAAACCATCTTGAATGTTTGGGGAAGAAACTTTCCGTTTTTTTTATTATTATTACATTTTCATCTCGCTCTTTTTTACTTTGTTCGAGAGAATAAAGAACCCTATGTTGAATGAATTATGCAACTTTTACGTGCATACTTAAAAAGACCGCCAGAATTCTTTGCGACTAGAAGGAATATCGAGTTTCTCGATCTGAAGGTTAACTCTTTTTTTTTCGTTCGTGTGAAAAAAAAAAGTGTTCATTGGAACTTTTTCCTTGGTGTATTTTAGCTTGATTGGAAACTTGGCGCGTACAAAGAAGGTAAAAAAAAAATTATTGTTAAAGCGTGCTTGGACTAGACCCTAATACAAAAATTGCAGTCTCAGTGTTTCTTCTTTTTTCACTTTTATTCTGTTGTTTTTTTTTACATCCCATTTCTTAAGATGTATCCCAAATAACATAACTTACTAGCATGAGCGTGTCAGAAAAAGAGTAAAACGAAGGGCTGGTTAGACGGGAAGAGTTTTAAGGGGGAGGGGGAGCTTGGTTAGGCTATAAGCCGTGAAACGTGTGGACCAGCGCGAGATATTGTTATTGATAATCGATAAGTTATTTCTACCGAAAGAACACCCATTTTCTGAAATGGAAGGTGAGACTAAAATAAAACACGCCCAATACATAGCTATACGTGTGAATCACAAAGGGAAATAATATGTAGTTAATATTTAAAGTTTTACCAAGTTTTAATTAATCTTTCTAAAGGATGTAGTATGTATATTTCCTAGCACTTGTTAGTTTCCATTTTAATGTACTGTACATAATTATATATTTTCTTAAAACATTGCCTTATATTTAAAAATATTACCATTTGATCATTTAAAATATTTTGTAGTTGACGTTTAGAGAGCTATGGTAATATATTTAAGACCTAATTGTTTGGATTTCAAACAAAATAAAAATAAAATTATGAATAATATAAATCATCGCTCGCTCAAACGTACACATTAATCACACTAAGAGAATAAATATGAGGAAGATACCATTTTTGAGGAAATTTACACGAAATGGCGTGGAGGAAGACGGAGAGCAATAAACCTCCCTTAGTTAAACAGAATTTGGATTTGAACCTTGATCTCCCCGTCACATGCAATCCAATCCATTATCAGAGTGACGCGTAAGACCATGCAACCACCGATGCGGGCTTTACTTTATTAGTTATAAGCATTAATTAAACATACAACTGTAATATATTGATAGATCGAGATGTGTTAGTACCATTAATAAAAACGTTATTTTAATTGTGTATCTGGGTCATTTAGCGTGTACACTATACATGTTAGAACAGTACGCTATGTAGGCCTACTAAACCTAGAGACTGAATATTTACTAATTGGTTAGTGGGACGAACTAGTATATATATATATATATGTTAGTACAGCCCGGAATCAAACCGGACTCCACTAAATTTTGGGTTGATGACACTAACAGCATTTAAAGTTCTATAACTTTATAAAAACATATTTCATTGTGTCTCTCTACTCGCCTTGGTATATCAAATACATTAAGTGCGCTGGTACAGTGTGAACAAGTAAGATACCATTTCAGAAGAAATGTGCCCACATTTGAGCGCAAATTATAGGTAAGACCCTCCCAGCATATCTAACAAGGATTTAAACCCCAACCTACCCGTAACCGGTCATTATAATCATAACAAACGAGGTTGAAATTTAGATTACGTGCCCACCCGTGCTGGTAATAACGTATTATTTTAACAATTTTTAATATTTTTATATGTATTTTTATGAAATAGATTTTACCTCAGGGTTTACATTTCAAACAACCCCTTGCATACGAACTCAACTTTTTATAATATTGTGTAAACACAAGCTGTTTATTGACTGCGGGTATACGTTTTATCTTTACACTTGAATACAAATTCAAGAGTAAACAAGAATACATTAGATATGTAAAGATCGCATAAGTTGTGAATATAATAAATGCATCGATGAAGAAATAGCTCAGTGGCCTTCATTCGGCGTTGCAAAATGTTTTGGATGGGGTCACAATATTGGTTGAGGTTATAGTTTTATATTTATTTTTAAAGTGATTATAATTATTATAGGAAGATGCAGAATTCAAATAGAAATATAAGTGGTTAAAATTATAAAAACTGTTAAGGTTCCTTTTGGTTACTCAACTCTTGACAGTTGCTTGCTGAATAATTTCATGTTAGAGCTTCGTGTTCAGGCGAGTGGCGCTGTTTGCATAACTTATAAAATACCCATTGGGCTCGTTTATTCTCTTGTGAGACAACTTATTCGAACGTGTATAATTATTTGATAAGCAAATAAATAATTAAATCAAACACGCTGTCCTAACGTCACGCTCGTTTGGTTTGTCAGTGGAGAGGTTCGGATTCAAATTCCAGCCGGGGGTGATTTTTCCTAAATAGCTTCCCCCCTTTTCCCTCTAAACAAATAACGGTACATTTCTTATCAATTCATCCTATATCGCAATTAAAATTAAATGTGGCTAGCCCGGATGAGTATTAAGATTCAGTGTAAATAATAATTTAAAAATTTTGATCAGACCTGTAAGTAGTCAAGGTGTCGTGATGGTCTCAAAGACCAAAATCGGGTTCAAACCCACCAAAAGGTTGGAAAATACTGTCTATGTATCACAAGTTCTTGACGAACCTAGATATTTAAACGATATGAGCAATTAGTCCCAGGTGATCTGGTGGTCTAGGGGTAAGGTGTTGGACTTCTGTGCCTGGGCCCGGGTTTCCCGGCACAGGTTTATCTGACACCTCTGAAAAGAGGTGGGGAGTGCCAGACCTCCACCGTGGTTCGGATCCCAGGTTAGAGTGTAGGTCTTCCATTTCATCTCACAATCACCCTACCATTACACACTAGCGTAAGTGTGTACAACCCGAATGGGTAATAAGACGCGGTGCTAATAATAATAATCATAATAATTCACTAGGTTAAAGGTTACTGTCTCAAGATCAAGTGTCAGGTGAAACATTTATTTATATTACTATTCACATCTTTGGTCTCACGGTCTAAAGAGTTACTTTAGCAATAAAGTAGTCCACGAGAAGGGAAGTAGGGGTTGGAATCCCAAACAGGTATAAATCACCACTGGATGTAGGCCTGTAAGTGTTTTATCCTAATTGACTTTTCAATTTTTCTCAACGAAAATTCAGATATATTTTATTTTAAGTTTTATCTTCCTCATCCTTACCCCACTATTATAAATATTACTACAACCCGTATGGGCTATTTCCACAAATATAGCACTATATTTATAACTTGACATATTGCAAGGAACATATTGTAGGCCAAATCCACGATATATCGGTCAAATTATATTAATACATCGATTGTTTGCAATATATCGAGTTTCATCTGTCTGGGCGAACTAGAGCCGCGATATTAAGATGACCGCTGTTCTGTTATTATTTTTGTACAGTTTTTCAATATTTAATGCTATCATTATCTGTTGAAAATAGAAGATAAGTTTAATAAAAAATATATAAATAATCAAATACGTATCGAGAAAAAAACTATTTATATTTATTTTGCTTCACAATATTGAAGTATTGACATAAGGAATGGATCTGTCGTAAGACAGAACGACTAATAATACATTCATAGCTAATCAAGCCATTCCATTATGGGGTAGGCAAGAAATTATGCATACAGCTCATAAAACAACTCCGTACATAATCCAGCCTCGCTAACTTTCTCCACACTCCCTTCACTTCAACAACATACATACACCTAGTCACACATACTCTTAATTTTAAAACTATTCAAGTTTCTTTTTTCCACACATTCATCAACATTCAGCCACGTCTTACAAGGCCTATCCCTTCTTTTTGATACACACACTGTACTTTCATATATTGGCTTTGTCACTCGATCCACACTCATCCTCTCAACATGCCCAAACCAACGTAAGATGCCTCTTCCACATTGACATATTGGATTCCCTTTCAGACTGCATTTCTTCAGCACCCATTCATTACTGACTCTGCCCATACGAGTATTTCCACACACATTTCTTATCTCATTCCAACCGCATTCCCCTTACTCTTGTGTTTCTCCTGACAAACCCACGCTTCAAATCCATAAGACAATGTTGGTGCTTACACACTTTCGTATACTGCCATTGTTGCCTCTTTCGATACATCATTCTTTGAAATAGTCCACCTAAATCCAAATACTCTCGGAGATACATTTACCCCTCTGTCGACTTCATCCTCTATCCTTCCATTTTTACAAAACATTTTGCCCAGATATACATAACCATTCCTATGCTCTAACAGTTTTACATTTATACGAAATTGACAATCATTTCCTGATCCGTCATTATCTTTACCCGTCCTTAAATTTAAAGACATTCGTATGAAGATCCCTTCAGCCGTTTGCCACATTCAAACGATTTAATTCATTCTGCAAATCCCTTTCATTCTAAAATTCACATTGTTCATTTGTACACCAACCAAGTGCTTACAAGAATCCCTCACACACTTATCCATGAAAACGTTAAACAAACATGGGGAGAAAACAGAGCCTTGTCTACCACCTGTTCAATTCCAAATAATTCGCTCAAAGTTCCATTCACCTTAACGCACGCTATGCTTCCATCACACGCCATCATAATTGCCTTTACTAAACATGCACCCACACCATATTATCTAAGAACATTCCGTAACATACTACCATTCACCCGATCGTACTCTTTCTCCTTTCGTCCATACTGCCATACATTTCTCAATCAGGTGTTGCAATGCAAATATCTGTTCCATGCCAACTCTACCTGGCATGAAACCACATTTCACACCTTAAATCTTGTCCGTAGTTTTTTCACGTAACTTCTCAATTAAAACTTTCCCAAAAATTTGCTTGAAATACTCAACACACGATTTGCCCTTTAATTATTACATTCACTCGTAATGCCTTTGCCTTTGTACAAAGGAACAATGACGGTATTCTTCCAGTCATTAGGAACGTTCGAAATCCCAGCACACACATTGAACAACTCGAACAATCAGACAAGTAGTGCCGTGCCCCCACCCTTAAGCATTTCCCCTGAAATATAATAATAATATTAATGATATTTAATATATATAAATTTATCTATACATCAGATAATAAAAGAGTGCTATAAATAGATCAATTTATTTGTAAATAAATCAATATATTATAATTAGACATAGTGGCCATCCTTAATGAGTAATGACACGCTATGCACTTAATTAAGAAAAATCAACGCATATAAAACGCAAATACTTGGATAAAACTACATCCTGAAATCATTTTATCATAAGTCACTTAAAAGGCTCGCAAAACCACGTAAACCCGCACCCATCTGACTAAATGTCACCAATGGATTAAAGTTGTACCCTGAAAGTTCGGTCTTCCCTTAAGTACTTTTTTATACAAGCTTTTTTCCCCCTTGTATTGAAGGCACATAGCACCAGAGCGTTATTGTTGCAGGCGCGGGTATTGTCTGGTATTTTCCTCACGTGAGTGAAACGCGTCAACATCACTTCACCTCTTCCATTGTGAGCTCCTACACACATATGCTTCCTTTCTACACGTCCTCATAGCTGTCGCGACACACTTTGCAAATGCAAGCTTTTTGACAGTTTTACTGCTCACAGTAACAATAACAAACAATGGAGAGAATAGGAGGGTTTTTTTTAATCCCTGCATTTCTATACCCCTTCAGGTTACACGCACATGAACCAATTACATTAATGTGTTGAGAATTAGGAAGATTGAATTTAGGGGAAATGCGCCCGCATTTAATTGGAAAGATGAAGAAGTGAAGACCCTTTAAAAAAGTGCATCCCCAATACCCCCAAGAACGGGATTCAAGCTCCGATCTCCCTGTAATTGACAGTTGAGTCTATTGTGAGCTTGACCATGTGGCCACCAAGCGGATGGAGTTTATTTTCAGCTCAACCAGTAGTACATTTTGGTTTTCGTACCATAACAATTAAATTTAACAAATTAAACCCTGTTTTCTGAATTGACTAATGCTATTCACATCTATTGAACCTGTGGGTGATTTTAGACAAACTTGGTTAAAATACAGTGTTTCTTTAATATAACATATTTTGAATTGTTTTTTCATTATGTAACACTATTTTTTTTCTAAGATCGCGTAAACTTACCAAAAAATTATAATTCTTTCGTTTTTGTATCAAAACGTAATATAAAGAGGTACAGTTTCCCCATGGCTTCTTTGGTGGTAACTGACAGCTCACAGCTGACTTCTGATGGTCAAAATTTAGGTATATACCTAAATTTTGACTGTCAAAAGTGACACCTGCTAAACACATGTTTCTTCAGATCATTTGCCTTGGCGTAGAGATACGTAATTTGATCTGGTAACTTTTTAAAGCTGTCAGCTGTCAGTCAGAACCAAATAAGCCACGGGGCTACTGTAGATTACTAGCTTTCATTCGGACATTTATTGTTTATATAGTTTTGAATGTATAATAATGCCGTACACCGGAAGGATATTTTTAATTCTTTATTTACTTTTTAGTATAATGCATCTGATAGCCCGTTTGTAAAATCCACTGCTAACACTAATTTAAGGACAAAGGGCGAGGAAAGTGAAATGTATGTATATTATGTATTAGCATTCTCCTGAGAAAGCTACAATGAGATTGACAATATGTAAAATTACATACACTCACCCCCTCCTTTTAATCCAAGTGCACCCATAAGAGAATCGAACCTAATACCTACCTCCAGAGTCAGAGATAAGCACGTCGGTCAATCTCTTAGTGACTAGTCCTTGCCTCGCGGTTATTCAAGTCAGTGATAGCTTTTGTCCCCATGGCTTGTTGATTAAACCTCTAGCTTTACCGTCAAGAGGACCTAGTTTGATTTAGGGTTTAGCCTAAGCAAGCACTATTACAAATAATATATTTGCCAGTTTTCATTTACATACAGTGTTTATTTCGAGTGTTATGCTACATTGAGTTTATAAAAAATATTATTAAATTGACTTGGTGTCCGAAATACTATTTAAACCTCACCTCTGTTGCTTTGGTGGCCATATGGTCTAAGGTGTCACTCGCGTAATAGATTGTACTGCCAATAAGTGAGAGATCAAAGTTCTAATCTCGGTATTCCAAAATAGATTTACACTTTCTCTCCACGCGAATTTGGGTACACTTTCTCTAAATACAGCCTTCCTTACCCCTAACCCAGTAACATAATTAGTATATATGTGTATAGCCCTAGCGTGTAGTAAGACGCGACGCTAAAAAATCTCCCTTCCCTCTTTTTCAACAAATAATGACTGTTGAAAAGCTAATTGGACATATTTTATGAACACGTATTCCTTCTCTTTCTATCTTGACCTCTTTAAATAATCTGCAGAGAGATACATCAGCTGGCTAGCTCCGCCGATATAATCTAGAGACCTTCTAGTTATTAAATGTAGGAGGTAATCCGCGTCACGATATTAGGCTATTACTATTTGGTTAGAAAATAATAATTTAGCATTCTAGATAATATACCCTTATAGAAGGATTAAATTGGAAAGCTGAGTTTTAAAACAATGTTAGGCTACACTAAGTGCTAAGATTTGTAGACTACATTGATATACACACAAACAATTACCTTTATTAATAAATTGAAGAGTGTGTGTGTCTGTCATGGACGTTACACGATATCTTCCGCGCGCAGAAGGCTGTACAATAAAAATAAATAGCCACTGTGCATGAACATGTGCACGTCAAAGCCAGAGTTTTAAATTTGAATTTGATTTTTTAAATTAACTAAAAACTGATTTGGAATAAATCTAATTAAGTTTTTTTCTGTCTGTTTGAAGCAAAGAAAAACGTTGCACGGGGTAACCAGGGGTAACCACGCAATGGGTGGATACTTCTGCTACGATCTCATATTATTATATTATACCACTATAAAGTCACATGGCTGACTCACTCACTGATATTAATGTTTACCCACTTACAAATGAGCTGGAAACTTGAAATTTGGCGAACTTATAGCATCTAGCCTGTAACCGGCGAGAAAATTCCAAAAAGTTAAAAAAATGTAATTTGTAACCCCTGAAAAAAAGTTCAAAATGGATGATCAACTTTAAAATCGGTGCGGACCTTTCTTTGGAGGTCTCTTGTGGCTAAACGGTGAAGACCTATCAAAAACGGCTCTGGAATCACATTAGTTTACCTCCACTTGCAAGGAAAACTCACTGGGGGTTAGGGGGATGAGCCCCCAACGAGCAAAGCGAGTACTATAAATATCATCACACAACACCCACACACACTCGTGTGAACAGACCATTCCATTCATTTTGTTTTTCTTTTAATATACATGATCTTCTACGAATAAAACAGTTGCGTCTGTACAGGATGTAAGCACAGAACCACACATAGTGACCCATATTAATTTAGGAGTGGCATGTCATGATACCTTTGATACACAGCTATACCTTGACTTTCTTATGAATTGACTTTTGGAACACCGTTTAGAAAATCTAAAAAGTATGTTTTGCAGTCAACGTCGATAACATTTTCTTAGTTATGGTTAAGACTTAGAAACGAACTTAATAACAGGTTGTAATTGAAAATAGTTTAATACTGAAAAAACACGTTAAGCTGTGCTTTCAACAAGAATAATAAATGTGAAATAGAATTGACAAATTAAAAATATATTAATGCCATATAATAATAATTACCAAGTCAAATCGTGACCTTCAGTCAAAAAAATTATACATATACAACATATTAAAATAATTAATATCAGACAAAAATTGAGAATAACACACAGTTAAAATTCAAATACTGAAGAAAACTAGTTAAAAGAAATCAAACTCGTGAAAGTAGTGTCTTACAAGTTGCGAAAATAATATAAAATAAGGTTTGGAACGTAACAATCTATGAAAAATAATCTGTGTTTAAGTATGGAATCGGAGTCTTATTCAGTCTCATTACTCCTTGGGCAGGTATTATTTTCTTCAGTTATTATATCCTTTCACTTTTATATTGCTAATCCTAAGTTCGTTTCTAAGTCTTAACCATAATCATTACTGCTCCTTACTTATTTAGAATTTAGAATGTTTTCTAAAATGATATATTTTCTTAGTTGTTACCCGTCTCAGTGGCGTAGTTGGCTAACGCGCTTGTCGTGTTGATCTCGACTGCTGAGGACGGGGAGATCGAGGTTCGAATCTCGGTCAGGTGAACTGGGGGTGTTTTTTCCTAAATGGTTTTCCACTCTCCCTCCACGCAAGTGCGGGTTCACTTCCTCTAATTCAACCTTCCCAATTCCTAATCCATTAGAGTAATTAATACTTAAAGCGTATAACCCGAACGGGTAGTAAGACGTGGTGATAAATATTATTATTATTCTTAGTTGTTAAACCTATTTAAAAAGCTACATTTGAGGATTACATAAGTTTATGTTTAAATGAATGAAATTTTTTTACTAACTGTCAAAAAAGTTCCTTTCTATTAAAATCTTACAGTATATTCAACGCTCATACCTCTAAAAACCATCGTGGTTAGATTTTTTTTTTTTAAATTGTACACCAACCGCTTCTCTTTTGGTTGTTTTTCGTGAAATGCGACGAGCTGTGTGTATAGTATATACAGTAAAAATCATGGTGTGCTCTAAGGTGTCTGTACATGATGTCAATTTGCTCTCGTTTTCTCCTCAGGAAGCATCAGAGCATGCACAGGAAACGTACGAACGAACTTCCCGCACTTCATGAACTCCTTAGTCGTCGCACCCCCTCCAACGAAGGAACATATCAAGACATCCCCTCTCACGCCCCCAATTCCCCTCCAACGTGACAAGTTGATAAAGTTACTAAGATTGAGGGGGAGAGGGGGTGTTAATCTAGGTACAGTGGAACCTTGATAATCTGAACTAATTGGGACTGGAGGTGGTTCGGATTATCAATTCGTTCAGATTAGCAAGTATGTATTTTATTTTATAAACAACACAAATAGAATACAATATAATAAGAAGGTTCAATACAATTATTGTTTTTTAACTAGAGTGTTTTTTACCAATGGGGATGATTAAGAAGCAAGAATATAGTGTGTTTAATATTTTTATAAGAAATCTAATTACTAATTGATGACTGTAAAAAAATAACTAGAAATAAATTACTAATTAAAATAATCGTCGCAGTGTGCTCAGACGCTTTTCTCGCTAAAACATTCGTTTTAAATAGCTCTTTGCTTCCTGCTTCCTACATTTCATACATCTGTATTCTGAGCTATTTTACTTAAGGTGTGTTCGGATTACCCAAAGTTTGGACCATAAAGGTTCTACTGTATGTAAAATAATATTTAAAAGTAAGATGTATAAAAATAACTTGATATTGGTGCTAAAAATCTGTTACCAATAAAACTACTTCATTTACCACTAAGGGTGTCTTATGGCATGTGGCCGTATCCATCCAGGCGTCTTCTGTTTGTATCCTGACCAGGTTAGTATACGGCCTGATTGTCATGGATTTGCGTGTAGTCAATTTATATCTCAGCACTAGATTTAAATATTTAAACTGTTTGGGTGCCAGATAGTTTCACGCTCGTTACCAACGATTAGACTGTGTTTGATTTAAATGAAAGATATCAATTTAAAGATCACTAATTATTATTATTTATGAATAATATATTCCATACTATGTATCTTATGTTTATAAAAGACTGAGACTGATTAGTAATCATATAAGTTGATTTAGAGTGAATATTTCATCTCCAACTCTTTGACCGTGAGAGTCCACTGATTGCTGGTGTTATCACGAGTGGTTTTTTTTCCAATGGCTGCCGCAAGGGTTTCTTTCAACCCTCACCCCTCCCCTTGAACAATTTCACCTCTTATAAGGAAATCAGCCAAGGTCGCTTTCACTATCGCTCAAAATAAACTTCAAGTCGGTTCAGGGAGAATTTTTACAATTTATTTTGTTCTTTACTGCTAGTTTTCAAGTATCATACATAAATATATACATAAATACATACATATATACATACCTAAATACATACATATACATTCATAAATACATACATATACATACATAAATACACACACATACACAAATACACACATATACATAAATACACACACATACATAGATACACACACATACACAAATACACACACACATAAATACACACACATACACAAATATACACACATACATACATATTGTGCCCTTACTATAGAAAGTGGGACCAAGTAACGCTTCAGGGAATCTATCATGTTATTTAAGACGAGGCTTGTTAATTAAAAATTTTGTTCAAGCCAAAATGGATGCAAAAGTTATCGCCATGTATCTATAGTATTAAAAACCTTGCATTTTAATATTTATAGTTTTTAAAACATTATTTAAACTTGAGATTACCTTATTTTCAACGACTTTAGCCGCAAAGTGTCTTAGATCTGCAATATGAGTAAATGGATATAAATAGAACTAAATTTTCAAACAAATAAATCCATTTTTAGTAGGGTCACAATAAAACATTCTAAGATAATTTATCTCAGAAGCTTCAAAACTGCCATTCTCATAAGAACTACTGCAGTGTGTGGATGTACATTCAAGAAAGCCGTATTATTTATAAAAAAAAAAAAGTTGTATGTACAACATTTTTATTTATATCAACCATATCTTGCTAACCGTCCGGGCAATCTGAATTTAACCACACTAATTGGATATCGGTTTGGAAAGTAGAATTTTGAGGGAATAAAACCGCATCTGGGTGGGTTTTTTTTATAGATTTATAGACAATTTAAAAAAAAAAATCAGTATACCCAAACAAGTATTTGAACCGCCACCTACCCATTCCCGGGAAACCAGGCTGGAACAGCCAGCATCTTGGTCCGCGTGTCCACTGATGAGTGTTGGGGATAATTTCTTAATTCTTGTTATCTCTGCAGATGAGTGTGTCGCCATGTCAATATTACATCTCTTGCATGTTTGGCATATAATATAAATATATAGATACATCGAATATTTCAGACAATGAGAGGAGAACGCTTTTTATTTTATAGCATAGACAACAACCCAAAGCAGTTTTATCATCATCGAATGTTACTATATTTAACAGTACGAGTGTTGAAAAATAAACATATCGTTTTGGAACGAAATAACTTTTTATGAGGACGTTTCATAGTCCAGTCAAATCGTGTAGTGTTTGTACTGTACACTCCTATCGAAATAAAAATCCTCCCGTTTATATTTGAGAGATGGGACGTGGCCGCAACTCAGAGAAAACAATTTAAAGATTAACCCAACGCCGCACTTAATACTTAATAACTAAGGGAGAGTGACCCGGTCTTCAACTCGTTTGTGTGCCCTTAAATTTTCAAGGGCTAAACTTCATTAGAGCAGAGTTTACTATGATGGAAAATGGCCCTTTTTAGGTTTGATGGTTGAACGAGCTTGGACATGACAAACCACAATGTAAAAACTCACAAATAAAAATACTATTTTTATTTATTTATTTGTATGAAAGGTTAGGAAATAACACGGTCATTTTACAATATGTAGAATAAAATGTAATAATAATATTAACTGCATTTTTTAAAATATCGTGCCAAGAATTTAATTTAAAAAATGTTGATCACTAGACATATAGTTTTTTAATGGTTATAATGGAAATAGTGTATAATATATTCATATTCACTGCTAGTAAAAGTACCAGCCGGTATTACTGTTGCATTGCGTGGTTACCCCGGACAACGCTTTTCTTTGATTCAAACAGACATGAAAAAAGTATCTTCATTTTATTTCTTCTGACCCAGTTTTTAATGAATTTAAAAATAATCAAATACAAAATTTAAAATTCCTGCTTCAAGGTGCACATGTTCGTGCACAGAGGGCTACAAATTTTTAAATTTCAGAACTTTGCGTGCGGTAGATATCACAAAACCCTCATGACAGACACACAAGCTCTTCAGATTATTAATATAGATTCATACTAGTTAAAAAGTTATCTCAGTGTTAGCGTGAACATATTTAATTCAAGAAATCGCGTGTTTAGTTTCAGTTGAGTTTTACATCTATTATTAATGACTGACTCCTATTTACAAATAATGTTTCCCTTCTTTCAAATTAATTTTTTCCCAGTTGGTTATCTTAAATTAGTGATGTAAATTAACCAAGCGGGCAGTGAGATGTATTGCAGCAAAATTAATGGAAGTGAAGTGAAGTGAAAAGAGTATATTTTAAAAACATTCACGAGAGTTATTATGAAGATATTATGATGATACCTTAAGTGGAATAAACACACTAATTGCATACCACTAGGGATAGAACCCAAACCTCCCGAGTCAGAGCTGAAAGTAAAATTACATATGCCAATGCCGATTCGGTAATTAGTAGGTACCTATTTTAGATAGTAGAAATGAAATAATTATGTCTGGGTAGGTATAATTAAGAATTTTTAAGAATGATAAATTTTAACATTATAACAATAATAGCGCCACGCATTACCATCCATTCGGAATGAACACCCATGTATTAATTAGGTATGCTAATTTGCTAAAGATGAGTAAGGGTTAATTTAGAGGAACTGTACCCTTATTTACATGGAAAACTATTTAGGAAAAAATCACCCTCAGTACACTCTAACGGGATTCAAGCCCCGATCTTGCGGTCAACTGCAGTCTAGACCATTGTGAGAGTGGCGCCCAAAAAAAGTGTTTCTTAAAATATAGTCCTTGAAACACTAGAGTGGTCCGTCGGATCCCAAGAAGTTTAGCAATAAAATTTAATTAAAGAACGTTGAGCAAATATAATGTAAAAATTTGTAATACAAAAGATTAAAACATATTAAATGTCCATTCGTTGCTGTATTTCTCTTCTTGGTAGACGCAAGTCACATAAAAAAGGAAGTTTTAGCAACATTGAGTCAACTAATCTTAGGAGCTACTTATAAAAAATTATGAGGCTTAGGATGCTAAAAATGATCAAAACACTATCAACTCTCTAATTCAATGAAATTATGTGTTTATCCACCATTCCATTTAATAAATTAATTTGTTACCATACTTTTAGTCTAAATATGGAACTGCCTAAAAATAATGTTTTTCCTGCATATCTTTCAAACGACACCCCCACCCTCCCCGCAGAGCCCCTGTGGTTCCCCCCTTTCGAAACTTTGAGAAAAACTGCCCTAGACCACTCGACTACCGAAAGGATTAAAACAAAAATAATGTAATTAATAACAAATATAGGAAACCTGTTTTTTTACCGCTCGTTTCAACCAAATGTAACTACACTCTTATCAATACCACCGTGAAGTCGAATAAAGAGTAACCTGGAAAATGTAAATGAAGGAAATATAAATTTGTCACGTGAATGGCTGTTGTAACACTGTAAAAATAGTAATGAGAAACAAAAGAGATCCGTTTTGTACGTGGTTAAAAAAATACAAAAACAAATCGGAAACCCTTCATCCAACCTGACAGGACTTAAATTATATTACAAAACCAAAGGTTTTAAAACATACAGATACATGGATTTAAAAGGTTATATAATTATAAAATATAATACTAATATTAATTTTAATAACAATTATTACATCCACATGTTTATTTTTACTAAAACATGTTGGAAACCTTTGACATTACTTTTCAGGGCGTAAAGTAAGGGCAACATTTTAATTATCATGCATGACAACCCAACCAATAGAACATCAAATGAAAAACCTTTGACATAACATACAAAAAAATTGTTTTTTTTAAACTACCCTTAGTATTCTTGTTTGAAGGCATCCGTTGAATGACCTGTAACATTTTACAGGGTAAAAATAGTTATAGTAATTTTATTTGAGCTTTTATTTCGAAACATACAATAATACTTAATTATATTCAAATGTTTTTGTTTATCACCGCCTATCACTTTCTATTCGAGTTGTACGCATATTAACAAATTATGTCGATGTGTTAAGGAGAAGATATGTTAGATTGTGAAAAAGTGTACCGTCATTTACGTGGAGGGAGAGTGGGAAACGACTTAGAATAAACCACTATCAGTACACCCGACCAGGCTTCAAACTCCGTTCTCCCCGTCATATACACTCTATTGAGAGAGTGACGCATTTGACCATTGAAGTGGGTAATTTAAAATTTAAACCAAGTTTCACTTTCACATATTTGTAAAAAAAAATTAGCACCATGTCTTACTACTCGGTCAGGGAGTACGCATGTGTACTTATTACGTTAGTGTGTTAGGAATTAGGAATGCTGAATTTATAGGAAGTGCATCGTCATTTGCGAAGAGGGAGAGTGGAAAACCATTTAGGGAAAACCACCATCAATACACCCAACTGGAATTTAACCCCAAACTACCTGTCATCGGCAGTCATGTCTACTGCGAGAGTGATGCCTTAGATCATGTGGCCACCAAAGCAGGTGAAACATTATTACTTGTAAATTGTATTTATTATATAATAATAATAATTTATATTTCGATTATTATAACAGTCTGTATCTGTGTTTATTTAAATCAAATTCCTACCCATTATGTAACCCTTCCAGCCTCTAGTTTCATTGGTATTACTACAATTCTAGCTCCCCAACCCTTAAATCCTCTCCTTACTCTTTAACTTGGTCGTCCTTGAATACCTAATAAGCCTAGTTCTCCCAGATAGAGTATTTGTTTGTGTGAGCCCGGCTAGTTGTTCACCTAACCGAATAATATCGGGAGACTCAATCTTGGAGCTCGGGACCTCTAGGTGAAATGGGTCCGGAATTCTAGGCTTTGAGATTTGAGGCTGTATCACTTGAGGTGCTTTGTGGAAGGAATACTTCTGGGAAGCTAGGGTTATTTAAATAAGATGCGACTCTTTAAGTGTGTGAATGTTGGTATGTTTGTTTGGCATAAATATTTAAACACATAAGTGATAAATTCCAAATTCAGTCATTTCATTTTTAAAAATATATAGACATATACAATAAAATGACTCTGGACAGTAAAATGAACAAAGAGTGCAATGGTAAAAACAGTTCAAATTACAATAAAATGTACTGATACATTCTTTTAGCTAAAATTGATGTGGTCTAGGGGATGAAAATAAAACAGTTAGGCATGTTAAATAATAATTGTTCAAAATTGATTTATAAAATATGTTTTCAGTGTTAGTTAAAAAATAAAAATCGTTAACTTGATGAATTTATTAGAGATATCTAAAAAAAATTGTTTTAAAAACAATATTAAATCGTTCAGCCAGTTCCCGCTGTCATCTAAAGGATGAAGGTCGTATTTTTTTAGTAAATTTATTTTTTGTTCATCAATAATTCAAAAGTATTCTATTTTCATTTGAAATAATATTTTATTACAAAAATTTTTCTTTCACAGTAGGAATTGATATGGCTATATCTCGTCCATACAGAATTAGTAGATTTAGCTAAGAGCAAGTCTGGTAGAAAAACAGTAAAAATATGATGAGATTATATAAAAATATCAACGCTTTCCCTTAAACTGTTTATATATATATATATAATACTATAAATCCACATGGCTGACTTACTCACTCACTCACTCAATGACATTAATGTTTACCCACTTCCAGATGAACTAGAAACTTGAAATTTGGCAAACTTATGGCTTCTAGCCTGTAGTTTTAATTTTTAGCCCCCGAAAAAAAATCAAAATGCTGTAGCAACTTTAAAGTCGGTGCAGTATATACAATGCAATACCGGTAACTTTAAGTTGTTACATTCAAAACAACGCTGGAATTATATTAGTTTACATCCACTTGCAAAGAGAACCCACTGGGTTTTGGGGGCTCCACCTCCAACGAGTAAAGCGAGTGTGTGTGTATATATATATACACACACACACACTCCCATAGCTGGATACTTCACGGGTTGAGTTTT
The DNA here is from genome assembly GCA_901482245.1 of Timema douglasi. NCBI lineage: Eukaryota > Metazoa > Arthropoda > Insecta > Phasmatodea > Timematidae > Timema > Timema douglasi. Next base: position 93,987 of record CABEEJ010001273.1, on the reverse strand, counting down.
CTTTCGTTTGGTCACTTTTCTTAGACCTTGAATGGCTTGAGTATCTATTATTAACTTCATAACGTTACAAAAATAAAACATATCTCAAAGTGTCTCCTTTTATCTGTATCCTGACTTGCACTCTAGGTCTTCATCCCCGAAAATATTGATCCAGATTGTTTGAAGGTAGTTAAGATAAATAGGATGTTCTTACCCGATAAGTGGAACAATAATACAATATATAAAGTGTTCATATTTCAGGTTATTCTTGATAGGGAAAATGTACAGTACCTGTATAATATGTCAAGCGTGGTCGCGAGTCCAGCCAACAATTTCCATTAGGCAATGTGTAATTTTATTCGTCAAAGAGGACATAGTTTTTTTTCCATTGATAATCTTAAGGTATTTAGGGTTTCTAGATCCCAGTGTAAAGTCAGAAATCTTCTTTGATGATAATAATAATAATAATATCATGGACCCTCAGTGTTATTAATAAGGTTCCCTTGGAAAGTTCATTCAAAATCCCCATTGTTAGATTGTGATTATTATCAGTGAATTAAATGTGAATTGTTTTTGTAGATCACAAATGATTCTTCCCACCCTAAGAAGGTTCATTGTTTGCTTATCATCTTTTATTTAAGTTCAATGCGTCTTAGTACCTGTTAGGGCTATACCCATATTTACTAAAGTAAAATAAGGGCAAATAGCGTTAAATTTAAAAAAAAATAGAATTTATGTTTAAATCCTTATACGCTTTTGTAAACATTGTGTATCTATGTATCCCAAATATTTCATGTTTCTTACAAACATAGGGAAACAGTTTGGAAACATATTGTTTGTAAAAAGTTAACATTATTTTGCGTCCCGACCTCAATAATTATGAAAGATTGTTTTTCGTCCAAAGTTCAGTCGAGTAAAAGACGCCTGCCGAGGAGGATGCTGCTATGGCTTGTGCCTTGTACGAAGCTATGGACTGTTAAAAAAGATAGAGAGTAGGAAACTGGTGGCGGGTTTATAGACATTTAGTTCTTCAAAATGGTTCATACTATGCTAATTATCTTCTGACAGAACAGAAGTTCAAAGGTGGCAAGGGTTTTAGGAACTTCATTCGCATGTCTCCTACAGATGTTGAGGTTATTTTAGAAATTGTTAGTTCCAGAATAGTTGAACGACTGGCTTGGACCACTTTGATTATTGTAGACAATGTTGACAAACACGTACAGACGCACAACCTTTGTTTCTTGTAACCCACTTAAATGGATGACAAGAAACATTGTTTCCTCTTTGGGAAACACAAAGGAAGCACGAAAACAATGTTTACAAACACTAACAAAAAATCTGGAAAAAAGATAAACATATTTTCAAACAAGTTTTCCAAGTGCGTACTAGGCTTAAGGTCAGTAGGGAATAATTTATAAAAAGAAACCTTATAACACACTGGGATTCAAATCCCGACCTCTCCGTCAATGGAAAAAGAGAAAATATGAGTGTTTCTTTTATTTGAGTACCCAATGGTATGGGCTACATGTTATTTTATATCAGAAATATTTCTCACGATTTATTTAAGCATCTAGGAGAGTAAGATCAAAATTATGTATGAAAGGATATTGTAAATCATGAATGAAGCAGAAAAAGACCATATCATTACTCACAGACTTTCATTTTTATCTCAAAATAGAAGAGGCTACATTTTTCTTAAAATATAATGGGCTACTATATACTTCAACAATTTCAAAACTGAGATTGTTTATTTTACCAGGCAACACATTTTCAACAAGTAAAAAGTTGACTTATTGATATTGAGCTTTAAAATATAAAAGTCAATGTTCTAATCTAGATGTAAATCGACGTTTTTATTCAAGACTTTGTAAGCATGTAATAATAATATTTAAAAAAATTTAAAGAAAAGAAATACGACAGTATAAATATTTCATTGTATTTATGATTTCCCATTGTTATGAATACATAAATAATTTAAATGATATATTTTATGTAAACAATAATATAAAGAGCGTTAGTTAAAATTTACGAGAATGAGTGAAGGTAAATGGTTCAAAGATATAAAAATTACTGTAGTAACACTAATAGTTTGGACTAACTACAAGGCTAACTTTAAATTACATTAAAAAAAATTACGCAAATATTTCCATACTATTTTCAAAGAATGATCGATATTTTAATCGTAATCTACATTAGATAATTTCAAGATACACATATTATTATTATTATTAGCACCGCGTCTTACTACCAGTTCGGGTTATACGCACTTACGCTAATGTGTAATGGTAGGGTGATTGTGAGATGAAATGGAGGACCTACAGTTTAACGTGGAATCCGAACCACGGTGGAGGCCTGGCATTCCCCACATTCACAAGAAGATACATATAAAATGTATATTTATCAGGTGTTTGAGTTGGGATAGAAGGGGTTGCGAGAAAAGGCCATTGTTTCTGCAACTTTTATAGCAAAACTTTTTTTGGCCGAAATAAAAAAAAAATATTGCTCCAGAACAAACTTAGAGTTTAATTTTCTTCACGTCTTGATATAAACATTTCCTTAATATATGTCATGAGTATGGTGGTATTATCTAACAAATATTTTGTGTGAAGATAAAAAGTTCTCATTACGTTCCAGAATATCTTAACAAATATTAATGAACTTTTGATACCTTCGTGTGGAGAAAATTAAATTCTATATTTGTACTGGATAATTATTTTATTTATTTTGGCCAATAAAAGTTTTGTCAAAAAAAACTTCAAAAACACTGGCTTTTTCCCACGTCCCATTTCATCTCCCCTTAAGTCATATATCAAGAAATAAGTAGGCTAGACTTATTTTTGACTTGTATACATAAAGCCAACATCGAATGCATCTTTTTAGAGGCAAAACATTATTTGGTTTGGATCTATAAATATTTTTAATGGGCTTCTTTGAATAAGGTAGTCAAAAATAATTGTTTATTTAGTTTTTAATTTCATTCAGTGAACGTAGTATAGGTTAAATAAAGAAAACTCTATGGCTTCATCCAACAATCGATACATATCGACAGAGTGGCTGACGTCTGTTGGCGAAGATATTACCCATTTCATGTGGTCATTTGGTCATCACAGCGAACCCTTTGGACATTAATCTCGATTTTCTAGACCAGAGTCACTTCTTTTTCATTCAAGTAGCTCTTCACTTGTCTTTCGGTGGCGTAGTTGGCTAACGCGCTTGTCGTGTTGAGCTCGACTGCTGAGGACGGGGAGATCGAGGTTTGAATCTCGGTCGGGTGAACTGGGGGTGGTTTTTCCTAAATGGTTTTCCACTCTCCCTCCACGCAAATGCGGGTTCACTTCCTTTAATTCAACCTTCCCAATTCCTAATCCATTAGAGTAATTAGTACTTAAAGCGTATAACCCGAACGGGTAGTAATACACGGTGCTAAATTATTATTATTTTTATTATTATTATTATTATATATTCACTTGTCTTTACGAGTTTGACTTGACCTCTTTCCAGACACACTGATTGATCAAAAATCTGGAAGCTCTGGGGATCGAGCCCGAGACTTCTGTATCCAGGAACTCTGACCACTAAACCACAAAGGTGGTCAAATATATATGCTATAATTTTAATAAATTTAGGGACAAAATATTAAATTTTAATAAATCGAGATAAAAAAAAAAATATTTTCAACATTAAAAAAAAATCAATTGGTGTGATTGATTGTAGTTTTTCCAAAAATATAAACTATGTGGACATGTCAATTCTATTTACCAACGTTTTAACATGGGAGACCATTTTAGACAAGTCAATTCTATCTACCTTCATTTGACCATGGAAAGGCATTTTAGACAGGTCAATTCTATCTACCATCGTTTGACCATGGAAAGGCATTTTAGACAGGTCAATTCTATCTACCTTCATTTGACCATGGAAAGGCATTTTAGACAGGTCAATTCTATCTACCATCGTTTGACCATGGGAATGCATTATAGACAGGTCAGTTCTATTTACCATCTTTTGATCATGAGAGGCCATTTTAGAAAGCTCATATCTATCTACCATTGTTTGATTATAGACAGGTCAATTCAATCTACTATCGTTTGACCATGGGAAAGGATTTTAGATAGGCCATTTCTATCTACCATCGTTTGACTATAGAAGGCCATTATAGACAGGTCATTTCTATCTGCCATCATTTGACCATGGAAGACCATTATAGACAGGTCAAATGCCCTCACGTTTGAATTACTACGAAGATCCTATGCACAATTTACCTTTTCCTAAATTCATGGTTTTAACATAAAAATATATGTTTTGTTTAGATTTAGTGATCGTCTTCATGACCTAGTATTAAGAGTTCCTGGCTACAGATCCAAAGTTCCCACGTTTGATCTCCGGTGCTTCCAGATTTTTTTTTGTGAAGCAGTGGGTCTGGAACGGGGTCAACTCAGCCTCGTGAGGACAAATTAGGAACTACTTTGAATGAAAAATTACCAAACCCTTCCTTCACCTCTGACAAGACATCTTGTGAATGTGGGGAATGCTAGGCCTCCACTGTGGTTCGGATTCAACGTTAAACTGTAGGTCCTTCATTTCATCTCACAATCACCCTACCATTACACATGAGCGTAAGTGCGTATAACCCGAACGGGTAGTAAGACGCAGTGCTAATAATAATAATAATAATAATAATAATAATAATAATAATAATAATAATAATAATAATAATAATAATAATAATTTGAATGAAAAAAAACCACCTCCGGTCTAAAATACTAAGATTGAAGGCCAGTAGGTTCATTCTGCTGACTACATGACGTCCTCTATCCACAGAATTTGTTAACATCTTCACCAACAGACGGTGGCCGCTCGGTCGATATAACTCGATTGCGGGGTGATGCTATGGAGGTTTTTGCTATCTATTTATTAATTATCGGGTGCATAAAACAAACTACATCTGCAAATATATTAATTCACATATTTTCAAAGAGAGTATTTACAGCCATTAGCTTATTTGTATTAACAGCTAAATTACTTGGCTAATTTTATTGCGGTATATACAGTCCGATTCAGATTAGTGGTGGCTATGTTGTTAGTCACCAAAGTTACCGAAACAATTTTCATAAACTGATAGTATATTGAGTTATGTAATCTGCAGCTGTTATTTAAACATAACTATAAATTAATAAAGAAAAGTTTGTAAAATATTTCTGTATTTTCTTAAGGGTTATTCTTACCAGAATCCTAGTAAAGTCTAATTTGAAATACATGCCAAATATTTTTTTTTTGTCTCACTTTGGACCGAATAAGCTTCAAATAACATCAAAGGGGACTAATTTGGTGAATTTTTTTATATCTAAATAAACATTTTTAATGTGGTTTGTTTTTTAAATGTCTGTTTACTTTTCAACTTGTTAAATAGCTAATTAATTTAACAAACAGCAGTTGTGTATCAAACATAGCAAACAAGCCTGTCAATATTTGGATTTTAAGCGAACCTCAATCCCGTTTCTCCATACCCTCTAAAAATATCCCTATATAAAAATGTTATAAGTTGGCTACTTACTAAAGCGTTAACATTTTTTGTAGGTACCCAGATGTCTCGCAATATTTAAGCAGAGGGTTTGTCAATTTTCTTTTACAGTTCTCACCACAACTTAAGCACCATTTAACCACCTTACACTGTTATTTAGATTAGCCTAATTAAAAATACTGTTTATAAAAATTTAAATGCAGCTTCTTTTTAACGAATTCTTACATAAACTGTAACATTTACTAGTTCAAGAAATCTTGACCAGTGGTGTAGTGGTCAGTACATCTGGCTACAAGTCTAGAGGTCCCAGGTTCGATTTACGGCTGGTACTTTGGGTATTTTTCGCGAAAAGGGAATTACCCCATCGTTCACCAGGGTTGGGTTGGTTATCCTTAATTTAGATTTAAGTATTTGCACTGGTTCCACACCATCATACTTACTATCACCCTCATCTCAGCTCACCGGGACATGGGAAGAACCTCCACGGAAAGGATGTATTATTAGTACATTCGGGCATTCCCTGGGTAACGGTACATTAGTATGGGCTAATCTTTTCACCTAATAAGCTATGAATGATGTAACCCAGACGTGAAATATTATTATTAGTTTAGGATAAAATATATCTAGTTAAAAAAAACTTCAGTGGCTTATTGTAATGGCTGTACCATAAAATTCTAAGTTACTTGCAAATTTGGTTGTTTATTTTAAGAAAGTCTCGACGAGTAAATACATTCTTTTTATTGACCTTTGAGCAATTTAAAAAACACAGGCTCATTTTGTATACCAAACCATAACTCATACTGATACTTGACCAAAATGACCCAAGGACGTCGTTCTTTTTTCTACGTCTTTTTGACGATTACAGCGCCTTGCAGGATCTGGGGGAGAGGTCCACCCTATTGCGACTGTGATGGCTGTGACAGAATGTCCAAACGAGGTTTGCGCATGCGCGCGGGATGGCGTCACGATTGGAACAGCGCGGACAACGAGTTTGCCAGGGTTATCATACCGGGACCCTTTTGTGAGCCCGCTCTGGTGACCTCCTCTCCGTTCGTCTTCCTTAGCACTGACCATAGAGAGAGGCGTCGCGACGACTGCTGTAAGTCACTTCAGATTAGTGGTCACGCTGACAATTCATCCAGGATCGCAATTTAAAACAAGAAATAACACCGTATGTATACCATTTACGCTAATTTGTCAGAAATGAGGTAATGTACCCACATTTGAGTAGATAAAGGTTGTGAAACCAGCCAGGAAAAGTTCCCTCGGTACACCCGACCGGGATTCAAACCCCGATATCCCTGTCTTTAGCAGTCCACTCTATTGCGAGAGTGACGTCTTAGACCAATGGACCACCGAGGTGGGTAGAGGATCGCAATAGATTTGATTGCAGATGATGGGGAGTTCAAGGGTTTAATTTTGATGGGATGCACCAGAGGTAGTTTTCCGTATGTGACTTAGAACTGTAGTTTTCCCAGCCTTTCTGACTCATTTGCAAGCCGTCTAAGTTGAACTCCTGACCTTTAAACCTTATATTAAATCGTGAATAGCCTTGGTGTTGGAAGTGTTATTAAAAATAAACTCCAAATTAGCGAGGTTTAGTAAGATTTTAACGAAATCTTCACAATATTGCAGGGATAGAATATTTTAATATGAGATTATTAAACTTTCTTCACTCAGTGTGTGTTTTATAATACGTATATCTATTTAGAAACCTTTTAAAAGTAGTCCAATTAAAATTTGATAATCTAACGCTGAGAAAAAGTTTAAAAAGCGATGTTTTGTAGTCACCATATTGAAAAAATAATGTAAATAAATTATGCTTATATATTATCGGGTGTACGAGTTATGCCTATGCAGAATTTTAACACTTTCGGCTCGTGGTCAATACGTGAAAGAGCAGCATATAGACACCAACTCATTTTTAAGTGTTGATAAGATAAGGTGAAAATGCGATTATTTGCTGAACAGCGCCCTTAAAGTGGGATTCTAAGGAACGCAAGCTAAGGCAATTTTTTTTAAAGTTTTTATAGAAAAACAAATCAAATAATTATTCAGTAGAAACAGTTTAATTTTTTTTTTTTTTTTCACATGTTGATTTCAACAGTTCTTGAACATTTGGAAAGTGTTTCTTGGCATTTCATGACAACTTTTTCTATTCATTTAAAATGTTTGTCATCTAATGCCGCTATGTACATTACAGATATTCAATAGTTTTTTATATCACCATGTGTATAATATCAAACTATGTTTCTTCTGTAGCAGTTTTTTTTTGTACAAAAAAGTTTTGCTATGAAAACTGCAAAAACATTGCCCTTTAGATGAATTCCTTACACCCCTCATTAAAGTAGAGTTAAAGGGAACAGAAGTTAAGATCCGTATTTTTGCAGATTTTATGGCAAAACATATTTTTGTTCAAAATTAATTAAATATTACATATATAGATTGGTTTAGTTTAATATTTTAAACATAGTAATGTCAAAGGTATTTTTTTTAGCCACTTCACAGGTTGAACGGTCTAATACAGTGGTTCCCAAACCCCAGTTGACGACCCAAATGAGGCTCGCAAGCATATTCCGGCCAGTAGCGGGAAAATCTCGATTTTTTACTCAATGAAATATTACAATTACAATCACGTAATCAAACTGGGACTTTTGAAGAGTTAAAGCAATATTGACAATAACAACAGTGTTGAAACAGAGTTTTGAAACCCTCCTACAGTCCGAATTTTGAACCCAGCTTAAAGACATGTCCGTTTGACTTAGAAAATGTAAACGGGTCTTCTACCCTTTCTGAAAATACTTCCTACCCCTGTGAACATAGATGTTCAGCTCTTGTAACGATCAAGATCCTCAGAATGATGTGTGTTGAATTCTTCCCATCAATAAAGGACTCAAACTTAAAGAGCTAACCTACTAAATGAAGTAGCGTAATGGCTGTCATTGAAAATTTGTTACCGTCACCAATTTTTCCACGTGAATATGTTGTGTAATTTTGTATTTGTGAGACCAAAAGTTACTAAAATTAATCCATTCCGTTCTATAGCATCTATCGATATAGAATAAAAACTCATTAAGAACTCTCCTCGGGAATGAAACAGCATTAAAGTAGCCACTGAAATAGTATTTTTTTTTTTAATGGTAACAAAGTCTCATTTTCATTTAAGTTTGTGCATGTGTGTTATTGAAATAATTAGGATTGTATTATTTAAATTAATTCAATTGAATGAATCTAATGAATACTGATATTAAAATAATAAGAAATAAAAACTGATGACATTTTGGGTCGCCAAGCTGGGAAAATATTATATTTAGTGTCGCGAACAAAAAAAGTTTGGGAAACATTGGTCTAAGGTATCTCTCTTGTGCTAAACTGGACTGTTTATGATGGGGAGATCAGGGTTCAAATACCAGTTGGGTCAACTGTGGTGTTTTTTTCCTAAATAGTATCCCACTATACTTTCTCGGAATTGCGGGTATATTACCCCTAAAATGCTTCCTTCCTCATCCCTACACCACTATAGTAATTATTATATATGTGTATACCCTAAACAGGGGATAAAAAAAGTTTTTGAATGTAGCAAATTAAACTAAAGTATCTACCTGACCGATATATATATATATATATATATTTCGAAACTTTTTTTTGTCACAATAACTGCAAAAATACGGACCTTAACCACATTCCGTTCCAACGGGGTGTCTCATTCGTTTTTTGAAACTCGTCTTACAGTGCATAGACTGCAGAGTTTGAATCACTCTTGGCGTAGCTGATAAACCTCTAGTTAAAGTCTCCTGGAGGGATTATCGAGCACGAACCCCATTAAGACGCTCAAATAGGAGGCCAACACTTAAGACTGACCCTCGGAAACTCTCTGCTACGTTCGGTCCCACAAGGCAACTAACAGCTTAGTTTGACGAGGATGGGGATTAGGGATGTGGGTTGGATACACTGTAGGAATATCTGGATTTTCCTCACAAGAGAAGAAGAAAGCAATTTATTGTGTGTGTGGAGGGGGAAGGGGTGGGGGACAGCTATCCTACAGATGGTCAGCGTTGAACCCTATTGTCACCGGTTATATTTAAGCTCTTTTAATTTTTTTATTTTGATTCGTGTCTTACTACCCGTTCAGACTATAAACATTTAAATAAACCCAGTGCAAATGCACTCGCATCTAATTGTAGTGAGAGTATGACACCATGTAGGGAAAAACACTCTCATTACACCCAGCTGGGGTTCAAGCCACACGCTACACATCGCCAATAAATAAGAATATATGAACTTGACATTTGACCCGTGTGAACACTAATGCCCAACACAATGTATCCACGTAGATAATTGGTGAGAGCTACCTTATAATAATGTAAAGCGGAGGAGAGGCGTTTGTTTTCCAACAGCTTTTTTGATAGTTTTTTTTTAAATATATAGTTGCCGAAACAAAAGGCCGGACTTCCCTGCTCACCAATCCAAAGGTCCTTGTGGCCGGCCCTTCCAATGTATATTTTAAGTGATGCTGTGTGAATATCTTCCAGCTAGGTACTTCCCTGCTCACCAAAGGCGATGTGCGATCCTCCGGAGTGGTATCCCCGACCCGTGGGCGGAGTACCTCACCCTCCGAGGTGTACCCCAGGTGTGCAGACGTGCCAACCCCGAGGAGGTTCACTTGTGGCGGGACCATCTCGACCACGTGGAGTCTCTCTGGGGTAGACTAGGCCTTTCTCTGGCACAGGGCATCCCCGACCCGTGGAAGAACTGGCCAAAATGCTGCTCGAGTCAGAAACTGAGACCGGATGCATGCCAACGTCTGAAAACCAGAATCCCGCGGACTTGCAGAAACCGCTCAAACTCATGCGATAGTTTTTTAACACAGCGAGAGGCAGCGTTACAGTTTTACAACTGTGGGGATCCAAAAGATATGCGTGCGAAATCAGACTCTGTTCTTATCTGCAGACCTAGAAATAATAACGAATGGCATGGTCCAACATTCAATATAGAGGAGTGTAAGTTTCCATCAAACCCATTTAATAAATGTCCGCATAAACTGGTTTGCTGCTGTGGCTCATTCGAAAATGCACAGGACTGTAAGATGATTGTTTCAGATCGGAATAAAAGTTATCTTTCTGCAAACAACGTTTTAAATAAAAATATTAACCACACATGTCAATTTTGTATAGATAAGAAATTCAAGTATCGATTTCTCAACTGTTTTGTGACAAACAGGTATACTTGCAAATGCTCAAAGAATACGGAAATTCAGTACGGATCAAATCCATGTTTATTTGGAAACCGTTGTATACCAAACCCAAATGAATTCTACTTTGCTAAAAATTGTACTATAAGAGAAGAGCAGGGGAAACACATGGTGAAACCCTATAAGGCCCGTCATTGTAGGATTAGTCCTCTAGATGAACACAGAATTGCGGAAGAACGTTTATTACACAAGGAATTAGAGAAATATGAACATGGGGGAAATAGAATTCGCCCTTTTATTAAAGGCAGAAAGAAACCGATCAAAAGAGACCTGAGCTGTTGTTGCAACGTTCCTAACCACGTTCATACTTCTAACTCCTGCTGTTGTCAACTCCACAAGAGAAATCACCCCAGACTAATTAAAAAAGATCGGTTTTCCGGTACTAAAATCGTCCCTAAGATAAACAGAAGCCACACGTCACTGTATAATACAAGGGTACCGGAATGTTACACCCGTACTTGTGTGGAAACGACCCATCACTCAAAATTTCCCACGTATGATCAAAAAGGGTTCAGTTATAAAAATAAACACCCCCATCAACATAGCAACAAAACCTGTGAGATGACCATACATCCTGTACATTCACATTGCGAATGCTTTCATCACCTTTGTCACGATCAAAGAAAGGTCATATTTAAAGAGATAGATGTTCATGATCAAAAAGCTCCCCATAAATTGACCCTGGAGCAAAATGCAGATAAAAAGAAAAGTCGATCTAGAAATTTGAACAGCGGCTCGGAAGCAAACTTCTCAACTTGGGAATTCTACGATGATTTAGTCACTTCAGGGACGTTTAAAAATTTACCAAAAGAAAGGGCCATCATTATTCAGTGAAAACAGCTTTTTAACTATTTTATATTGTTCTAAAATTGAATGCGTTAAATAAGGTATTTTTTTATTTGGACTATAAAAATATTATATTATAATAATAAATTTGAAACTATCTTAAAAAGAGCGATATAGATGGTTTATACAATAAATATTAAGTGTAAATGTTAATTTAAAATTAAAAGTATAGTAAAAAGCTTAAATTTACTTTAATAAATTGTTATAATTCATATTTAGTGTAAAACTATCGCTTGTCCTGAAAAGTAATTTTAATTCATGCACCAATACTAAAATGTTTTATCTCCTCTTCTGGGATCAGGCCAGTTTCCTACGGATCATTAATAGACTGAGCACATAGCTACAGGAGAGGCCAGACAAATTAAACATATCTCGCTTATCCTTGTTATGTAGACATACTCGCAGCCTATCATGAGACATAAAGATTAGTAGTGTCCATACCCTAGTATTTTAGAGCCGCATCTTACTACCCGTTCAGGCCACACGCAAATAATAGATTGTGTCATTCCATTTATCTACTACTTTTCCTACATCTTGTCTCGATTAGCGAGATAGAAGCGTTTAATTCATGGCAAGTCACAACAACTTGTCATAATTGATTCGGCGGGCCTGTTTTACAGCTGGATGCCCTTCCTTATAGCAGCCTCGGACATTCTCCCGGAAAAACAGAATGCATTCTACGAACGATTGCGAAAAATCCTATTAATTCTACCAGAAAGTTACTTATACATACCTTCCAGAGATTATTTTTACATGCCACAACGGACGTAGGACCGAAGGCTCTACTTACCCTCCGAAGAAAGTTGTGCTACGGTTGGGTTTGAGCTCACGAACATGAGTACCGAGGCGAGCACTTTACCTCAAGAACACATATTGTATCATTCAATGATACTTAATAATGCTTTGTTCATGCATTGAAAGAAAATAATTGAATGATGTTAGGCGACCATGATCAAAAAGTGTATAATTGTATTTGCTCTTGGTTGTATCTTTAAATGAATTACAATTTGTTTAGTAGAAAGTTCTAAGAATCAACTTTGACAATAGTAAGATAATAATCTGATACATTTAAGAGCAAGGTAATAGATCCTTTTGATGGTTTATTTTCTCTCTGTATCCCTTTTAGCTTTTTTAGTGGTGATTCGTTCTCCGTAACTTTAGATCTTCTAAAGAAAAAGTTTCCCCAATTGATTATGGACTTAACAATCTACGGAATAATGTCTTGGAACCTTAAGTGAGTGGTTATGTATTTGGAATATTAACGTAACTTTTCTAGCCGACTAATTATATGAGCTTAAGAATTCAAACGAACTTGATTCTAGAAGAGATAGAATATCTTGTCTTCCTGCCATTGATCCATCACTATGAATGCGGAAGCACAAATTTCCCCAATGAGAAATTGCTCAGATCTGCTGGAAATTGAACATAAAGCTCTTGGCTTAGTAAAAATACGGGCTACCGACTGAGCTAATACCTCGATCGTTACGGACACTAAGTGGCAGTTTCATAGTCAGAGTACGGTACTATACTAAATGCAAGACGACACTAACTAAACTCGAATGAAACTCTCGCAATAGACTAGACTGCCTATGACGGGGAGATCGTGTTTCTATCCTGGTTGGGTGTATTGAGGGTGGTTTTCCCTAAATTATTTTCCACTCTAGCTCTCCCTCTCCACGAAATTCGCGTACACTTCCTCAGAATTCAACCTTCATCATACCTATCCCATTGGAGTAATTACTGTAGTACATAAGCGAATAACCCAAATGGGTAGTAAGATATGGAAGTATGGAAAACATTTAGGAAAAAACCATCCTCAGTAGACCTGGACAGGATTCGAGTCCCGATCCCCCCATCATTAGAAGGTATATGTGGACAGCAAACTAAATTAGGCAGGTTCCCCTAGTGTAATTAATTATTACTCTCAGGAAATATCAGACAACTTAACTCCATATTCCTGTTGTTCGCTTCTTCTAAACTTGAGTTTTGTAAACATGTCTTCCTAGCCTCATCATTTTACCATTTCTCACGTGTGTTAATGCACCATAAGCTTCTTCGTGTCAGTCCCTACTTATGTATTCATCCGGCACACATTACGTAAACGCTTTTTGATTTAATTTGCTCTCCTAGTTATTTACGACGAACGGCTAGCTAAAAAGGAAAATAAAATGCTTTATAGTTTCATGATATTTTTATTTTAGATTATTGTTACCCGCATCAAAGGTCCCATAGTCTTGAGGCAGTGTGGTCCAACTAGCGCCCGAAGGCCAAATGAGGCCCATGCTAACTAAATTGTGGCCCTAGCAGTATTCAGGCGGAAAATTGAAGAGATACTCGGTGTCAGATATGAAAGAATTGATCCAAGTAAAATTATGTATTTAAAAATGTCATGATGTCATTTATTGTGCATTTATTTGATTAATAAAGATAGTCATATTTGATCATTTGGATGAAAATCGTTGGACCACTCTGCTCTAAAGTATCACTCTCGCAATAGATTGAATTTTCGGTGAAAGGGAGGTCGGGATTGTAATCTCTGTCAGGTAAATGAGGCATTCTTAAAAAAAATTCCTCTCACAATTGCGGGCATTTTTTCTACCAAATCTACCTTCATTGCCACTACACTATAAGTGTAAATATGGGTTGTAAGCCATGGTGTAAAAAACTAGATGCATGTCACTACCCCACCCCGTCCCGTGGGCAAAGCTGTCAGGATGGGTTAGTTTTAGTAGCGATAAATAATTGTTGATTAACTTATCATATTTTTTTATAATATAAGGAACGTACTTGGATGGAACAGATAATTAGATAATTTGGTACAACTTATTTGGTCAATTAAACAATATAAAATAAAATAACCTGAAGATAATTTATTCAAGGAGAAACTAAATTATCAAGAAATGAAGTCAAATAAAACTGGTACAGTAACATTTCTAAAAAAATCATTATTGAGATTGTAAAAAAATAAAGTTCTGAAATTAAATTAGCATAAAAAAGTAAAAAATATAAATTCGTGCAAATACAATATTTAAATAGAGCAGATTATAGGATTAACTGATAAGCAAAATTAAAATTGGCAAATTGACAAGATTATAGTTATCAATATTATAACTTAAAGACACTACAAAATGTTGATACTAGATAATGATTATAGGTTTTATGAAGATTATGACTTAACAAAAAATCGATAAATTAGTATGCCAACGATAATGAGCTTATTAGTTGAATAATTAAATATGCTAGTAAATAGTTTGAAAATATGTTGAGAAGGAAGACATGTTCAGAATGTTCAAGATATTTGAACAGTGACAGTAGAAAGATGATTAATAGAAAGTTTAAAATAGTTGACTAGGTGTTTATTCATTTACCTTACACAAATTACAAAAAATGTACAGTATAATATCAACATGAAGCATACTATAATTAAAGTCAAGACGTAACAAGTAACTTAATTTCACAAAATTATTTAATGAGTGTAAAGTATATAGTGTTAAAGACTTGTTATTCTAGTAAAAAGGTTTCTAAAATTTGCTTGTGTTAACTATCGAGACAAGATTGAATAGAGGTTTAATGGAAATCAACAGATGTGTCATCCAGGTTATGGTTTACTCAGCTATGATATATTATAAGTACAAGATCATATAAATAAGTAATTGATTGTTATGAAAGAAATGTAGCAAAAATCAAAATTATGACGTTTTGAAAAAATTGAATTAAAGAACGTTCCTTGGCTGTGTTGTTTTGATTCCTCGCCTTATATAATTTGTTGCTACTCTTGGCTGGGTGACTAAATGTTTTGGCGATTACTCCATCATCAGGTCTTCATATTGGAATTAAGATGTTTTTTCCGTTACTAACACAGTGCAATAAATATTAGTAAAATAATCGTCATTTGTTTTTTGGAGTTTATATGGATATTAACTGGAATAAAAAGAGGGTGATGTTGGTTGATCAAGCCTAGCTCAGAGGTATTTAAGAAAGGTCTCTGCTTCGGTCTGTCCTACAGTCTAGCCGCGTTGACCTAGCCTAAAGGTCTCAAACACTCACGATCACTCGCATCTCGCCGATTAACCTGATTACACACTAGCGAACCGAACGCTATCGCGACCATTGAACATCGGCTGACGCGTAACATGTTCGCCTGTGTGAGAGAGACCGCGAATATCGTTGCAAGCCCAATTATGTCCGATATTCGCGAAGTGCTTCGATCCCCTCGAGAGTCGGTTTTCAACCCACACATCAAAGAAATGTTCGAATCGCTGTTACGCATGACGTGGAAGGTTATCAAACCTCCTTTTCTCCCTTCACACACCACACACACTCAGTATATTTTCTGGTGTTAATCGAGAAGGTACAGTTCATAGTTACTGTCACAGTGATCAACATGACTGATTGAGATGATAAAGATTATACCCTGAAATTCATCGAGCATTATCATCAAAAGCCCTCTTCTTCGGAACTCATGGAGGAAACAAGCAGGGTGGGGAGAATCGAACATAGTGGGACACTTGAAAGTTCGCGATGGCCTGAACAAATATTTTGGTAAATTACGCCACGAACACGAAACGGTGTTTGCAACGGCGTCCGGTTCACTAATGTGTATTCAGCTTTTAAGATTGAGGAACCCTATAATCCTGAGTATTTTGGAGGGCCTGCTTCCATTCCACACCCGGGATATTCTCTCATACTGACCGCCGCGTCGGTCACGTTGTGTGGTAGGTCACTAAGGCACTAGAATACGGACCCCTTACTTCGGCTCTCCATTCCTTCCTCTCCTTGCTAAGGGACATAGCTCGGCGTTGTTATATCCCAAAACAGGCTCCCCACTCCCTCTAAGTTTGGTATAGTTTCTAATAATAATTTGATTGCAAGTAGAAACAACACTAATAAATAACAAAAAACATTATTATTATTATGTTGGCGCGTGAGCTCTGATGTAGTAGCTGCTGACAAAAGTGACAAAGGGTAATTTGATTAAGTCAAGCTTGTACAATTTTAGCAAGATGCCCAGCTCTGATGTTTATACTGATCATATTTATTTAAGAGAGGCCCCGCGGTGACTATATCATTGAGAGGATGGAAAAAAGGTTGATATTTATTTTATTAAAAATCTATTTTATTAAAATTAACATTTTATATAATCTTTTTTGACAAACTAATTACATGAGATAAAGTAAACATTGTAAATGAGACAACGTTTAGGCAAGACAAGGAAATAGAAGTAAAACTATGGTCCAATTTTAACGGAAGAACCTTATCTGACATATAGAAAAGTGACTTATTCGTACGTCAAGTCATGTAATATTCAGTTGTCACTTTTGTAGATATAATCAATACTCATAGAATAACACTAGATAAATAAGAAAAATGCTATCAATGTTGGATTCAAAAATGTTTTTATACTATGAAGCCTTTCTTATCAAAAATTGTATTGTATTTTTATTTGGTATCCATCACTTTAACTGGTAGCGTGTCTGTCTAATAATCTCAAGTTCCCAGGCTTAGTTTCCGGTATGGACGAAATATTAATTTATTAATGATGAGAATGAATACTCCCCCTTATACAGTGATAAACTAACGGCTATAGGACTGGTCGTTGTGTCTATTGCAAAACCAATTTAGTCCAGTTGAATCAGTTTATTTAAATAGTACTAGTACGGTGCACCACACAGACTTTCTTTCTGTTTCATCTTAAAATATAGATATTTACCAAAAATTCAAAAAATTAAGTGAAAGGAAGTAATATACATTGTTGCAAAAACACTCCACCAATGAATATGAATAAATTATTTACTGTTACAGAAACAATTAGAAGAGAAGGCCATCTCTGTTTAAAAAAACACAGAAAAACAATCATTTCAATAATGTTCACACTTCCATATTTTTATTAGTACAACAACTTTACAACGTTAAAGCCCTTGGCCCTGTCGAGTGCAAGTCTAAAACCTATTTTGCGGAATGGGGGCAGGAGGGTGAAAGGCATGACGTGGCTTCACAACCAACCAAAGTATCCTTCCGCGCCAACAAGAACAGATGTATCACGGAAACCGTAGATGGTGCTAGCTACTGGACAGGTCTTGCGGAAAAATCATACGTTTGGAAATATCAATTTACACAAGAATGAGTGAAATTTTTGTGTTTTATTATTATTATTTTCAACACCCCTTTTAAGATAATGTATCAATGTTTGTTAATTGTTACATTTTCTTGTTTTTGTCATGAAGCCGGCAGTTTTCTTTTGAAAAATGTCAGTTTTATCGATATTCGATCACTGTTAAAATTATAGGAGGAAAGTATAACTTAATCAACATGCTTTAATTCTTGAATAAACCGTTTTCGAAAATAAAATTGCAAAACAATAAAAATTCTTTAAGCTAACCGTTTGTTCCCATGGCTCTGCATTTCCACACCAAATAAAGAGGGCCAATCGCCTTAAGTTAATTCGTATCT
Organism: Timema douglasi; assembly: GCA_901482245.1. Classification (NCBI taxonomy): domain Eukaryota; kingdom Metazoa; phylum Arthropoda; class Insecta; order Phasmatodea; family Timematidae; genus Timema; species Timema douglasi. The sequence continues at coordinate 75,940 of CABEEJ010001273.1, read as the reverse complement.
GAAATAGTTACGGATATATGATCAAAATTGAAAATGTATGCTAACGTAAAGTACCCTCCAAGTCATTTTAATGGGAAAATAAGAACTGCCATTTTGTTTGTAATTTCAAACAGTGCCTATATACAAAATTTAATCAAAATTGTTAGAAGGAATTTTCTCTTTTACCCCTTCAGTAAAATATCATTAATGTTAGGATCATATATCTTATAAAAACCATATCAGGGGAACCTTATGTAAACTATAGAGACCAAGTATTAACCCGATCGGTAAAATGGTTTCGGCTCTAGAGTGAGACACAGACAAGAGACAAAGAAAAAGAGACGGAAACGCGAAAACCACTTTTTCTGTTTTAAGGGGTCATTCATTAAATGTCAGCATTTACCAAAATTTCTATTTCGATTTTTTTTTGTACGAATACAATACCTTTAACTCCGAAGGGCGAGAGAAAGAAGAATATAAAAAAGAACAAAGCTACAAATAATTATCTGTGAATTATTAACGCCTACAAATATTTAAAAGCAAATTTCGGGCGATAACATCTGGCCGAGAATGCTCTGAAGTTATTTCTACAAAATAAGGCGAGGCTGAACTCGGCGCCACTGCAACGAGTGTATTATTTCTCGCATAAGCACGATACCATATAATCTCCCTTCTTCATTAAAGGATTACAGTTTTCTGCACACCATTGTACCTACAAGTTAGCACACGGGATGAGGCGGCGTCGGTGTTGGCCGGGTAAAAAGAGGGTGAAATTTGATTTACCGTAACACCAGTAGGGGTTAATGTGAGATAATAGCATTACGGACCCCACTCTCTATGTCCCTATTCTCTCTCTCTCTTTCTCTCTCCTTCATAGCTTGTTCTTGCTACTCTTGTATTTGTGTATTCTTGGGGGCCCAAAGATGAAAATTGCTACACCCACCCACGCACCGCCATGGTCTACAAATTCCGACCCTCCAAACCTTTAACGACAATGAGCTTGGTCGCTCGAGCCCTGGGTGAGATGATCCTCTCCCCAACCTTAGTCCCTCTCCTCCCCTTGCCATGGTGGAGACGGGGTGAAGGAAAAGGGGCAGGGGGATGTATCCTAGAAGATGGCAGTCGAGCGAACATTCAGCCTGGACCGCCGCTAGGCACGCTAGTAGATCCATCCCTCTTTACTTCTCGCCTCACAAGGTCTCAGGTGCTTTTCAGGCTAGCTCACATGGGATAGCAATTGATCCGCTTTACAAAAACAATCTATTTGAGATGCTTTAAGGAGAATAAAAGAAAAAAAAATATCAATCTGGTGTTATAAATGTTTTCCCTTTTTTATTTTTCCTGATGTAAAAAATATATGTCTGATTGTATTAAGCGATTATAAAAACACTTTAAAGACAAATTCATCGATAATGAAACATGTTATCGTATTAACATATATTTTTAAAGTGTAGACCTATCAATGTGATTTTAAATAGTTTTTTTACTATCTAAAAATTTGTGTCTACTTTGGTCACCTTGTTATATGGCAACAGAGTTGAGAAGGGGAGGAAGATCTGGTAAAATAATCGGATTTTTTCTTAGAGATAACTTAAAATGCACTAAAAGCATTAAGGTGTGTTTTTTTTTCAATAGAATATCCCAAGCTAACTAGTAATAAAATGTTCATTATAAGCGTACTTTCACCGATCACGGGTAAGGTTGGGGTTATAATATCAAGCATGTTCTCTTTGAGTGTTTTCTACAACTACATTATCTACATTACTTTCTATATACTCCGTACCTATACAAAAAGTAAACAAATACAAAGACTGGTAGGTAACGAGCGCAAAATTTTCTATACATTTTTATACGCATAAAATATGTCAAGCTTAGTATTATTATTATTATTATTACCGCATATTAAAACCCATTCCGGTTATACGCATATGTACTAATTACATCAATTATATAGGGATAGTAGAGGTAGAATTTAGGGGAAGCATACCCGCATTTGCTTAGGAGAAGAGTGAAAAAACACTTTGCTAAAAAAACTCAGTTCACCTGACCAAGATTAGAACCCAAAACTCCTTGTCACCAGTAGTCTCGTCTAACACGAGAGTGACGCCCTAGACAGTGCTGCCACTGATGAAAGTTTACTAGTGGAGGAAATAATGCGTCAACGTGGGGTGGAAGAGATGACCAGAAAAGGTCAGTGTGTTTGCAGTTTTTATTGCAAAACATATTTTATTAATGGATTAAATAACTAAGCTTTTATATTTGTTAATTACAGTTATTGCTGCATCTAAATATCATATTCGTTCAAATGAAAAATTACATCTGGGCACGGGAATCCAACCCAGGCCTGAATACGAGATGAACCTGGATGTCTGAATACTAGAGCATTGGTGCTCAAATTCAACAGTTCCGGGATCAATTCCCGGGTCCAGGTTTTCATTTTTCACCTAATTGAATTTATTCTGTGTGCCCACCGATGAAAATTGTTTTCTATTTCATTTTCCGCTAAGAACCTATCTTGGTGATCACAGAAATATGAAACAGTTCATGTGTTTTTAATATTCTCAGGTGAAAAATTGCCTAGGTCACGTTAGTTCAGACGTTTAAAAATGTTTGTTCAAATCTACTATTTCAAGGCCTTATTTTAGATATATCAACCACTTTTTTACCAAATCGGAAACACTGTTTTAATAGCATCCAAGCTTTCATGGAGTGTGTAACATGTCAACCAAGTCATATGACATCTATAAGTCGTAATATGCACAAAATACTAAACTGAAATAACGGAATCCAAAGAAGAGAAGTAAAACTGATATATTCTGCTAAAATATCATTTGTGTTCTAGTTGCATTAAGTGGATGTTCCCGGATACAATCACCATGCTTCGATACAGTATGTTGCCAGCATGGCGGAATTGAAGGCGTGGCAGTTTCAAACAAACGTCTAAGCCCTTGAACTCCAAGTTGAATAAAGGCCTGACTGTCTTTGGTTCAATGCCGCGAACTCAAGCGCTGCTGCCCTAGCGGACCTCCTTGGCAACTCTTTATCCACTGTTCCAAACCTCCCCCTTCCTTTTTATTATTTACATGCCCATATTTGGTCCGATATAGTCAGGATATAGAGTTTATAACGATTGACCTCTAAGTTCACAGTATTGTAATTTATCATCAGATATCCTTGAAGGAGGAACTTCTGCTCCAACACCAAGAATTAACAGCTGGCCCTAATGGTTTGGTCATGTGTCTCACCGCCTCGACGCCGAGGGAATCTTGTATGATGTTTCAAGTACTCTACGAATGTTGTCCAAGTCCTTTAGACTTGTTGATTTAGTCCGAGTGACTAATTTTGACTTATCTGTCCTTTTGACAGTTTACTTAGTTGAGTCGACTATAATGTTGTCCAAGTCCTCCAGACTTGTTTAATTAGTCCGAGTGACTAGTTTTGGTTTGGTGTCAACCCAACTTATCTACTTTAGTCAGATAGTCTGACCAAGTTTTCCCTATGTTCATATAACATATCTTCAATACAGGAGCTTGGAGCCCTATATGTAGTAAGGACCTTTCTTTAAGCTTCCTCTTCTCCATAAGTTCATTATTCCTTTTTAAGTCCTTTTGACTTCTAAATATCCTATGTATGACGCCATGGACGTCAAGCTCACTTGTTTGAATTTTTGTATGGCTACAAGAAGGTAATGAAACACCCTTATTTTAGGACCTAGTTGGGTCAGTATCTCACGACATTTTTGTTGGTACCTCTTTTTCTGCGTTACTGTTTTGGGATACGCAAAGTGTGGAACACGGCTAGTTTTGTATAGTGGCCCGCACAAATAGTGTTTTCATTCTTCCTTTATTGGCAATTTATTTGTCATAGTATTTAATGTTGGCGTGTACTAGATTTGATGTATACCCCAGGGAGTGGGTAATGGCATAAACGTACTATTGAATGTTCTGGCAGTACCCACTGGGAAAGGACCGGCCATAGTACAATTTTTGTGTGGACTCCTGATTGTTAGCCATCTGCTAATGTAATTGAATGAAGGTCCTCCTAACAATTTATTATATAGGATGTATTTCAAATGCTCCAATAAAGCTAGCTAGCTTGATACATGTGATGTTAATTAATATATAAAGAGTGTGGCTTCATTGTTGGAAATATGTTAACTCTGATATGATAAGCCTCAAAGTTAATAACTCCAAGGAGTGAACCCGCAATTGAGCCATACCGACCGCCACCGTTAGCGATGATAGTGCCAACATTTGCGGATAGAGGGTGTCATGCTGTCAGAACAATCATTCCTCCGGCAGTTAATCTCAGTTTTCTAGCCCTGAGCTTCTATTTACTTATTAAACTTCTCCAAGACGCTCTTTGTTATTCCTCACGAGGCTGAGTATGACCCCGTTCCAGACCCGTTAATTCGCATTGTTTCGTTTTATGAAATCGTGACTTTCCCCTAGATCAAAATTTGAAATTTTCTGGGAACATTTTCATTGTATAAGCTCTAGTTTTATATTTTAAATTATGTAAATTAGCTTGGTAGATCTCCACGAATTATCGTTGAAAGGAGTCACTTAACGTTTTAGATATATTTATATGAATAATTTCCTAATGTATGTGTTATTCCACACACTACAGATACCCCTAAAGGACCTAAAAAACTGAGACTTTTCACACTTGTAGTATAGACTATGAGACAGAACCTAACGGAGGCAGATTTTATATTTTCGTTTCAAAAAACCTACTATTTTTTTCAATGTTTGTAGAATTCAATGTAAATTATTATTTAGAATAAAGATAATAAGAAAGATTTATAGTGTGATAATAAACTTTAATGGATGATAAAAGAAGATTAATTGAAGTGGGAATTGTCAATTTAACATTAATTTTTTAATACAACTGTTAAGTTAATGTTAAATTGACAATTCCCACTACAATTAATCTTCTTTTATCATCCATTAAAGTTTATTATCACACTATAAATCTTTCTTATTATCTTTATTCTAAATAATAATTTACATTGAATTCTACAAACATTGTATATCTGCTTCCTCATTATCATTTCATCATGTTTTTTAAGAATACTATTTTTTTATTTAATAAAAAATTATTTAAATAGTTTACTCTCAATTTATCCAGTATTAAGCAATAACGGACAGAAATGTATATTTTTACAACAAAATCCTAACCTTCTATATGCATGTAAATCGTTGGTTAAGGTTTTTATGTTGATTAATATTACAATCAACCTAGAAAGGCCTAAGAACTAGTAAATTTACAGACTGTTCGGGAACTATACGTCCAAACTGCACCTTTTTTTAAAAAACTATTATTATTATTATTATTATTATTAGCACCGCGTCTTACTATCCGTTCGGGTTATACGCACTTACGCTAATGTGTAATGGTAGGGTGATTGTGAGATGAAATGAAGGACCTACAGTTTAACGTGGAATCCGAACCACGGTGGAGGCCTGGCACTCCACACATTAACAAGATGTCTTGTGAGAGGTGAAGGAAGGGTTTGGTAATTAGATAAATCTGTGCCGAGACCGAGGATTGAACCCCGGACGCCAGCATAGAAGTCTGACACCTTACCCCTAGACCGCCAGGTCACCTTTTAAAACTAAAAGTAATAAAAAAATCCCTATTAAACTACATCCGACAAACTATGCTAATATCATTAAATTATGTTAAAAGTTTTGGTGTAGTCCGCTGGGAGAAAAAAAGCTGTGCAATCATGCATGTACAGCAAGTTGCATAGGAGTTAGGCACGTGGCACTGCACATGTAATAATGGCAAGCCCTTTCTATGATAGGACCGTTAATGATGACCTTCAGAACATATTCCCATTTCTAGATGTACTGGTGTGTTGTTTACTATTAATTGTGGTGTGTTATGTTGCTGTGCTCCAAGATGTCGAGGTGTGCAGTGTCATGCATCTAACTCCTATGTAACCTGTTGTACACGCATGCCTGAACAGCTTTGATCTCCAAGCGTTGTACAACGAAACTTTGAACACAATTTAATAATATTAGCATAATTTTTCGGATGTAAGTGAAAAGAAATTTAGTATTACTTTTGGTTCAAATAAACGATATGTGCAGTTTGGTCGTTGAGTTTCTGAACATTCTGTATGTATTCTTTGATACTTATGATACCTTATGGTAACACGTGTATTGTGTCGTTTATACCGTACGTTAATAATGATTAAAAGCCTTCCTATTGATCTAGTGGCCAGCAGTCCTGGCTACTAATCTAGAGGTCCTGGGCTTAGATACTCAGCAGTACCATAGGTATTTTTCCTGAAGCAAAATTGTTCCTATAGTTCCCATAATACGGTACCCCAACCACAGCAGATCCACCACTGTCACTAAGACCAGGAATGTCTAACCGGCTAATCCTGGTGGCATACTCTAAAAAAAGTTACCGTATATTAAAAAAGTTTTGTTTGAACTAGGAAGAAATACTTTTCAGAAAATTTGAAAAACAATTAAATATTCAAACAAGACCATCTTTTCCCTCAAGGTCTGTTTCCAATCTGATCAAAACTCTCCCCTACACTACCTAAATTTTTTATCAAAGGGGGAGGGAAAAAAATAAAACCTTCCAAGGGTTAAGCATGATCTGAATTATAAAAGATTAAGGTGGTTTAGGATGATGGAGGATGGTAAAGATTAAAATTTGTAAGGGCTCTAGTTGAAAGCACCAAAGAGAAGAGAGAGTTGCTGAAGAGAAAATGGAAAGGGAGGATGAATGTGTAAGAAGAAAAGTAGCGGTGGCAAATGAAAGTTTGGGGAAAGGAAACAGGAAGCGCCCCCAGGGCAAAGATTCTTTCCTGTTGGAGCTGAAAGACGAGTTGTCGACATGACATCGGAGATAGTAGGTGAGGGTTTAAGGGAGGGAGGGAGGGAGGG
>CABEEJ010001273.1:36117-61327 GCA_901482245.1 Timema douglasi | reverse complement strand
CCCCACTTATCAAAAAAAAAATAAGCAAAACTCGAACCCCTTCCACCCTAATGTGCTTACGTAATTATTTAACGTCCCCTAAAGTATATATACTTCTTTGAAATAACTAAAACCAAATAATTTTATTTGTATTATTATGTTTAACTTTTAGTCTAAAACTAGACATTTTAACATATATGTATATAGTGTTTAATATGTTCATTTGCTAAATTATAAAATTATATTTTTAAGAAGAGTTCCTCAGTATATACCCAATAATAACAAAATACATTTAAAATATAGTTTTCTGTAGCCCCTGAATTTATAGACGCAACCCGTCACTCGATTCCCTAATAAGAGTTGCCTATATAATCTATCTCACGGCGCACTCTCGTTGGTAGTATTGTGAAAAATGTTTACAGACCAATTTTCACACCTCATAGAAGACACAAACAAATATTTTGCCATCAAAATTGATGCAATTTGATAACATTAATATTAGTATGGTTCTTTATAAAAAGTTACAACTGCATACTATATGGTCTGGTGTGTGAATAAGTGAGAATAAATTTAGTAACTCAACTGGCCATTAAATAAGGAAGGCCTATTCTATGAAAAATGGTAATGCAGTTACGGACGACTGATGTTAAGCTATTCCTCTGTAAGAGAAATGAAATAGGCAACCCTAGTTAGAGATATTTATGACTGGTTTCAGTTGTAAATTCCACGCCTGATACAATAAATTGTTTTGTCAATTTATTTTGAGTTATGGGTTAACTGTTAATATAAATGAGCAGGATTTGTTTAGTTACAAGGTTAAATACATATTTATTTCAAAGTTTAACTTGGCTAATTCTATTTTTGAGATAACTCATATTTTATTTTAAATAAAGTATCAATATAATAATAGGCTATAAGTAAAGTATATTTATTAAAATAAATTATCACCGCGTCTTACTATCCGTTTGGGCTTTACGTTTATGTTTTAATTACGCTAACGGTTTTAGGAATTAATAAGGTTATATTGATATGACGTGTAACCCATTTGAGTGGTAGGGGAGTGGAAAAACCAACCTCAATACACCCTGCTAATATTATAGCCTCTATCTCCCTGTCATCGGTGGTATAGTTTACTGCGAGAGAAGCGCGTTAGACCATGTGGCCAAGGAAGCGGGTCTAAATTAATTGTACACGTGATCAAATTAGAGGAGTTGGTGTACTAAAATAACAATTATAGCCTGATTATCATACAGTAGGTTATTTCAGTTATAATGATTAGAAAACTATTCAAAATTAAAGTTTATCTGTTATTTTATTCTCAAATGAAAAGTGTTTGTCTTATGAATCTTCAAGATTAAATCGTGTTTATGTGGTGCTATTCCGTAAACTCCAAAAATATCTAGATGACGTCACAAATATCACTGTAAAGCCACACGATGCGTATTTTGATTGGCTTAATATTCCACACATAAGCTGTAACTGATTTACATGTGTCTGACCTATTCAGTTACCGTTGATCGTTCAGCCGAGGTCAATGGATTTTTCTTGAGCGATAAAAATTCGTAAGCACAACTTCCTTTGAAGGGGAAGTAAAGCCGTTCCGTATGTCCAATGTCGATTATGGTATGTAAGATAACCCAGGAATGTATGTGTTATTGCCATTCTGTCAAAATTGGTAGGCTCTTTCGCGCTCGTTTATGTAAATTCAGTGTGGAAAGCAACGAGGAGCCATCACACCTCCTAAACTCCTCTGGTACATGGGATTCCCACCAAATGGTGCAAGTAGCACGAGCCAACCTAAGGGCTGAATGGGTGCCCAACCATCGAGTTGTTGACTTACGAAGACCTTAGGTAAGAAAGCTATAAACAACTGTAATCGCAATACCCTATGTTGAGACATCAATTTTAGATTATCTTGTAACCCTAATATAGGACAGTTAAAACCCATCAATATCTCACAGTGGCGTGGGACTGACCATAGCATAAGAGAAGAAGGTTTGGTAGCAATGTATATTTATTTGAATACACTATGCCAGTATTACATAAAGAGTGGTTATATCTACCAATTTAAAAGAGGACGATTGTCAATAAATAAAAACTGAAGATATTGAGACGCTCAAATCCTCGAATCATGCGATATTATAGGATTCCAGATTCCTAGAACTCTCATAGGAATATCTCGAATAAGATAAATGAAGACCTTGACATTATATAACAATATTTTTTTTAATTTGGTGAAAGGAATTAGATAGACTTGTGTAGTTGGGAGGGGAACAAAGTCACAAAAAAAGGACATAATTATATTGATATAATGATCATCCCACAAAGATTTTTACGTATAATATTTCAAAATGTTCACAAACTTTCTGATAAAGATGATATTTTGTTAAACACACCTTATCATAAATAAGAACTGACGATGGTGTAACATCTATAATAACACCGAACCATGTCATAAAAAAAAGTAATATAAGATCAAGTATAGAGAAGGTAATGAAAATGAAAATAAAAATAAAGGAGATATAATTTTTTTTAAGAGTTTTAATTGTTTATTACTTAATATACATGACAGAACAAATATAATTTATAAGTGGTGCCAAGCCTTAAACCACATTTTTTTAATTCAATTTTAAATATTTTCACTTTGACTTTATTATTATTATTATTATTATTATTATCATCACCGCGTCCTACTACCCATTCGGGTTATACGCTACTTACGCTAATGTGTAATGGTAGGGTGATTGTGAGATGAAATGGAGGACCTACAGTTTAACGTGGGATCCGAACCACGGTAGAGGACTGACATTCCCCACATTCACAAGATGCACTTTGACTTTAATTCCACATTTGTAACTTTCAAAATAAAATTAAGATTCAGATTCAATAAATATAGGATTGAATCCATCTTTACTAAAAAGTAAAGAAAGAAAGCGTAGACAGCTGCTGGGGTTTTTTTGTGTTTGACGATTTAGTACAAGTTTTAAGAGAGTGGGCAGTCGCACGATGAGGCTAGAAGAGGTTTGTCGCGAAGTCCTGGCTTAGTGTAGTATTGGTGAGCCCTTTCTTTGTTTAGTATCAAACAATAGTGTTGCGTCAAATTTATGTATTAATAATATTTATATTAATAAGAAGTTATTTTTAAATTTTTTAAAGGAATTTCAAATAAGTTTATAATAATAACATTACAAAGCAAAGAAACTACGAGTAGTGCCATTAATCAAATATGGCTATGTAATTGTGAGTTTCGGGCAATAGTTTAAATTTAAAAAAATTCTGGACAAGGGAATTGAAGACCGAACTCTTGACTTATCGTACCAATGCTCTATCAATGAGCTATGCAGAATTCATCTCTTGCCCAGGGTCATTTTCCTCTCATAATTTAAGGAAGAGTCTGTGATGAACGTGTGGCAATCCTCGGCTACCTATTGAGCTAACATTGATACTGCAGTCACCGGTGACTGAGGAGTGGCTTTATGCTGCCCTTTGTACAAATGACAAATGATCATTTCGTTCTCCCAAGCCTCGCTAGTCATGTACAATACTTGTACAAACGTATGCTTTCTCCAAAATTGTTCTTATGGAGTTTTTTTACTTGAAATTTAGGGTTACCTGGTGATCTATTGGTAAGGTGTCAGAATTCTGTGTTGGGAGTCCGCGGTTCAATCCTCGGTCATGGCACAAATTTATCTGATTGCCAAACCCTTCCTTCACCTCTGAAAATACGTGTATTAATCAAAACTTGTGAATGTGTGGAATGCTAGGCCTCCACCGTGGTTCGGATCCCACGTTAAACTGTAGTTCCTTAATTTTATCTCACAATCACCCTGACATTACGCATTAGCGTAAGTGCGTACAACCCGAACGGGTAGTAAGTAAGACGCGGAGCTAATAGTAACAATACTTGAAATTTAACTAAAGACTTTTCTTTAGTCCAAAAATCTTGTTTTACGTCTATTAGAATATTGATTTTGTTTGATCTATGTAGATTTTATTTCAAGTTTTTTGCCCTTTTGACCTGATATGATCCTTGTAAAAGAAAACAGTATGGCTGGATGCGTTAAAGAACTCAACTTTCCCCCCTCGGATGACATCGATTCGATTACTTGCCGGTAATGGGTAAGCTTTCCAGTGGGAATTAAGGTAATGAATACAGCAGTATATGAGGTTTATCCTCCATCCCCCCTTCCCCCTCCCACTTCAGGTTGAAGCGTACAGTGCCAATTTACGTCATACACAAAGTTAAACCACTTTGAATGGTTTAGTGTGTTTGGGTTTGGAATCCACCCGAGAGGGCTCCAATACCTATCAATACAATCAAAAATCCCCTAACGTAAATATTTCAAAAATGTTGAGATATATATCAAATAATTACCCATATATGGTCAAAATGTATTCGTCGTATATTATGCTGTGTCAATATTGACTCTCGATAATCTAATTTGAGAGACCAAGTGAAAATGTAATATACGTGTCAGCATAAGCCCGTAGAAAGTATGATAATTACCAATTACATGCCCTCTTCAGTGGTCACATAGTTTAACGCGCTACTCCCGCAGTAGACTAGACTGCCGATGACAGGAAGATCAAGGTTTCAATGCCACTTGGGTATATTGAGGGTGGTTTTTTCCCCCAAAATTGTTTTACACTTTCCCTCCAAGCAAATTCGGGTACATTTCTTATAAATATATCCTTCCCTATTCCTAAAACCATTAGCTTAATTAGTACATAAGAGAATAACCCCATTGGGTAGTAAGACGCGATGCAGGGGAAAAAAATGTATACCTCAAGTCAAGTGTCGAACACACTACCCGTAAGTTAAAACCTGCATGTTTGTCCCGAGTTGGGTTAGCGGCTCTTTTATCATTAAAGGGATAAACTTCACCTCACTTTCCAATGCACGAGAGAGTAATTTGTGTAAACCATATTCCAAAAAGCGTTGGGCATAAATCCCTATAAGCATATTGGCTCAGTTCGCATAATGGTTGACTTCCTTTAACAACGGGGGCGTGGTCACACAGTCCCGCTATATAACACTCCTGTGTCATGTAACAACACAACAAGCCCATCCTGGCACCGCGGGAGGGGGAGGGGGGATCAGCTCTAGGCCTGGTTCCCACAAAACCACATCTCACGGATATAGAATACAAAACATCCAATATACTGGAGCGCTAACATATTGCAACATATTCTGACTAGGCTTTGTGGTTGTTGTTTTTTTCTAAACTTTACATCTGAGTGGCTTTGCAAAATATCTGTATTAACATACTTTATAGTCTGCACCACGACAACAGACACAGAAACCATTTATATGTTTGTGGCTAGAGAGCGAATATAGTTTGGGAATACTCGTGTGCTATGCATGTTGTGGCGGTAGAAGAATAAAGTTTAAGTAAGTAAAATGAAAAACAAATAGCCAACAAAATAGTATTTTCAAATAAGTCCTTAAAATCTAAAGTATCCATTCAAAATATACATAGTATTTTATTAAATGTTCCCTTAGTCAAATTTTATTAGTCTATTAATGCCTGGATAGAACATGCTAAGAAATATGAGGTTTAATATTTAATTTTTTAGATTAAATTAAATAAACCTATACAAACATTTGTTTTTAAGGTTTTCGTGGTCAGTGTTTGAATTAAAACTAATGTTTTCTAATTTTATAAGTGTTGAAGAAATATCTTTCATCGTTTCAACTGTCGTTGTAACAGTCTGAATCATGCAAACAAATTTTGGGGAGCCTTTAGGTTTCTAAACAAAAACATCTTGCCAGCTATGATATGAATGCTTAGGTTGGATTTTCTTTGCGATGTGCACTTTGTCGTCGTAGAGCCTTATCCTCGTGGCGGGAGGATGATTATATATGTGAAAAGGTGAAACCGAATAAATAAATCAAGTTTTTGATATGGGAAGAAAAAAATAGGGCAACAGGCCTCCGTATCCCACACTGCCACGTGTGAGAGCCGACTCTATTACTGATCTTGCCAAACAGACCCTTCCTCCTTCACCTCTGACAAGACGTGTATTAATCACAACTTGGGAATGTGTGGGATGCCAGGCCTCCACCGTTGGTTCGGATTCCACGTTAAACTGTAGGTCCTTCATTTCATCTCACAATCACCCTACCATTACACATTAGGGTAAGTGTGTATAACCCGAACGGGTACTAAGACGTGGTGCTAATGATAATAATAATGATGATTATAAAAATAGTATTGCTCCCTTCAAATGTGCCTGAGCTAATATATTATTATTAGCACCGCGTTTTACTACCCGTTCGGGTTATACGCACTTACGCTAATGTGTAATGCTAGGGTGATTGTGAGATGAAATTAAGGACCTACAGTTTATACGTGGAATCCGAACCACGGTGGAGACCTGGCATTCCTCACATTCACAAGATGTCTTGTCAGAGGTGAAGGAAGGGTTTGGTAATGAGATAAATCTTTGCCGGGACCAAGGATTGAACCCTGGACGCCAGCACAGAAGTCTGACACCTTACCCCTAGACCACCAGGTCACCGAGCTAATATAGAGTGAGGTACTAATTGTACGTCAGACATAAGCATGAGTGAAAGTAGGAAAGAAGGTACGACTCTAAGTAGAAAAGAATGTGACAATTCTACCAGAACCACCCAAAGGAGATGAAGTACAGACATGGAAAAACCCTTAGGGCAAAGACAACGGTAAAAACCTTAAATAGTATCATGCAGTGTGCAGGTTCATTGTTGATGAAAATACTACTTGACGCTAATTTCAGCTATCAGTAGGATATAGTGAGTAATTTCAAGGATCTAACAGTACTACTATGCCTCATGTTCCCTAGAAGACACAGTGTATTTTAGAATATGGGAAGTAAGATAAGAGAGTTCCTCCGTCATGACAAGTCTTAAGATGGCCTTTATGGATTCGTTACCTACCTTGCTTTCTGGGAGCCAACAAGATGACGTGTTTTCTCGCTCCTTATAAAGCAGTGAGCTATTTGTGTTCAAAACACAAGACTAAATACAAGTTTCACTCTCTGAAGGCTATAAAGCAGTGAAGTATCATCATGAACTATGTGTGTTCAAAACACACACAAGATTAAATACAAGTTTCACTGTCTGAAGGCTATAAAGCAGTGAACTATTATCATGAACTATTTGTGTTCAAAACACCTACAAGATTAAATACAAGTTTCACTGTCTGAAGGTTATAAAGCAGTGAACTATTATCATGAACTATTTGTGTTCAAAACACATACAAGAATAAGTGCAAGTTTTATAAGCCAAATATAAGATAAACGCTTGGCTCCATATTTATCGGAATTGAAATTAATGGTGTACGTTAGATTGAATGTATTTATTATTATTCATAAAATTTGAAATTTATGAAAAATATTTAGTTGTTAAGTGTTAATGATTCCTATATCCCTGTATTCATACTGTGGGGGTCGACGGAGGGGGGGGGGGCGGGAATCATGAAGCAAGAAAGAATAGGGGCATGGCGTCTTGACTTTATAAGAACAGTGGTTATAGCTCTAACAAGAAAATTCGAGTAAGTTGCTCAAATCCATGGCGTGTGAAAACGTATGTGTTTTGTATTTCAGGTGCAGTGTTTGGCGGTCTGAGAGGTCCCATATCACCCCTTCTGGGTTTCACCAAATTTGGAAACCAATCATTTCCATATTGTACATCGAGAACACCCAGAGTGACTGCGGTACTGGCTTCAAGTAAATACCCTTTGTTGCGACACCTTCCTTGTTTGCTTGTCTACCAGCTCTGAGTGTCAGAAGTGACCCTCAGAGAAGGTAGTTGGCTTGTTAATACCTAAGAGTACTGATCTGTTGTCACAGACCATAACCTCTTTTTGTGAAAGTGTTTATTGGTCCTTTGTTGCGACAGTAGTGTGAGATCTATTTATAGACTCGACTGATAATTTCACCTGAACCAATCAGAACTAATCTTATTTGTGATTGGTTGACATAGACACATTAATTAGACTTATTAATAATCGATACCGATGGTAAGCCATGTTTGAGTACTTAAATTTTACAATTTGAAATATTTAAATTGTAGTTGGTGGTCCTACAAAGAGCCCTTTTGTCCGCTGTAGTTCAGTCCTAATCTTGCTAAGGTTATAGCTATTGTTAGAGACGGAACTCAAGTTGGCATTGGAAAACATTATTTTACTTTGCTTGGAGACTTTGTAAACTAGATTAAGATTTTTACTGTTACAAGTGATAGATTGTATTAACATTTGAAGTTTTATAATTTAATGTTATATATTGTGATTTTCCTGTAATAAGAATAAATCATACTCATTTTTCCGTATCAATTTTGTACATAACAACAATCCTCTTTGTTCATACGCAGTGATGTCCTTTTTAAGATCTAGATTGCCTCTCTGACTACTTGGTTCTTGTAATAAGATTAGTTCGCAAAGGTGTTGAAATAATTAAACCGGATGTAGTAGTTGGGAAATGATCTTTAATAGATATGTCCTTGATGTTTCAGATGTGACCCTGGTAGAAATGGGTCCTTATGACTGACCACCATCAAATTGACCACATGATTTTTTTTTTTCCCCTACACTCCTGCTACATTTTCACGTAGCTCTCGATCTTTCACTGGACTGAGCTATGATGGGATTTTTTTTTGTAATACGAACGTTAAAATGTCATGTTTTTTATTAGTATGAATGTGCTGAAAATGTTTTTATGTGTGTAGGGTAGGTATGCTGCTTTTTAATCTATTTATTTCTCCTCTTGTTGAGATGGATTACCTTAAATAAATTTGTCAATGTACGTAGTGCTTTATGTATACGATAAAGTTATTCCTTATCTAATAAAATATATTGTAAAAAATGGGTGAAGACGATGCCTCTTAAAACTACCTATATATAATATATTACATAGTAAAATTTGTATGTGTGAGTTTTTAACTTGGTGGGTGCCACTTTTAGGGATTTCACTTAGGAGAAACAAAAAAAAATCCTCGGATAACTAACTTTGGCACGATGACCTTTGAAACTCGAGACCACGAGGTGTGCTCAGGAGCGCTTTCTGGATGATGCTATGTTCCTTTTTTTTAAAATAATGACATTACCTACAACAATGGTACGATTGAAATCCCTATAAAAGTTAGATAAAATGCGTAGAATATAACATTTAATAATGAGAATCAAATGAATCACTGAATAAGTCGCACTAGGGGAAATTACAACAATAAAAAAACATAATCATTGCAACTTTCTATGGTGGTGGTTATTTTTATTAGTATTATTATTTCAATGTTTGCACATAACAATCCTACTTATGGACATCCGGGTAAATACATTACTAAGATTACAACTAAGAGAATAATATCCATGATGATTCCTTGCAAGATATTGATTGAAGATTGGTTTCTTCTTTACAGTCAGAATATTACATTTCACTCTGTAAAAAACCACAGGTTGAGATTAAGGCTTATAGCTCATTCTGGATATATTTAAAATTCACTTTACCGTAAAAAGTAATTATTCTTAATATTTTGGTGAGGACCAACAAAAGTTTTCAAAGATCATTCATATCGGGTTCAATTCCCGGAATGTCCGAAAAATGTATCAATGATGAAATTTTGGCTTACCCTTTCACGGTGATGAATTAACGCCCGGGATACAGGGTGTTGTGTATTATCTATGATTAAGCTATATTGTAAGTTGTGAGCATTTATAATCAGTAGGCATATAAAGAGCACATTAAACACCATCCATAGAAAATAATTCGTCGTGAGTCAATCTCTATAGTTTTGTTTGTCATTTAAAGCGATCGCTTCAGTCAATGAGAAAGCTGTAATCATTGTCAAGCCACACAGCTTAAAATGCAATGGTCTGTATCGTTGTCTGGATTTACTTCTATTCTGTCTAATCTCATACTCCCGTTCGTTCTACACCTACAACCACCCTTTGTTATATCAAGAAGAAAGAGGGGGGAAAAAGCTACAAGACTTCTTAGCCCAAAGAAAATAAGAAAATTTTCTATATTTCTCAAATATTTTAACACTTTGTGAAATGAGCCTATAAAAATAATTATTTTATTTGTTAGAATAAAGCTAAATAAATGTATCTTTTCCATTAATCTTAGTCTCATAGCGCCACAATTATGCTTAAAAAGTCGTTGAAAATAATCTAAAATTACATTTTCACACATTTATTTATACTCACAAGACTCGAACTATAGAGTTGCTAGGGAAAATATCCCTATTGGAATCTTTGGACTTTATTTTGGTGTAAACCATGTTTTGAAATAACGCATTGTGGAATTAATTATTACGTTAGAGCTGAACGTATGCATGGCAATTTCTCACTTATTGAAACGGCCTCTTAAATCTTTGAGTACAACTTACAAACTGAATTCTAAGCACATCCGATAGTTAATTATTATTTAAACAGTAGTGATATTTGATCATTTTAATCTTGGTAATTAACATCTGCACTCAACAAATAAAATAATATAATAAAACGACATGTTTAAGTTATGTTTATCCAGCATGGTCTCCAAATATAATATTATACATTTACAAATGCCTATGTCTTCAGGGATAGATACACAAAATATGTTAAACAGGGAAATATCAGCATCTTGATTATATACACTAGTACTTGTAGCTCCAGTCATGGGGAACATTTTATATAAGATGAAGATGTTTTTATTTATTTATATGAGGTATTTAACGTGCATTTTCTGAACCGACTGATTATATCAGCACACGACTTGTAGACTAATTTAAATCTAGAAAAGACACAACATCCAGCCCCCAGCCGTTAATTATCGCGGTGAAAGGAAAAACCCACATTTCGCCTATAATATTTTTTTCGACCATGCCAGTAATCAAACCCGGCACCCCTAATTTAGTAGGCAGACAAGCTGCCGATTAATCTTAACGTGATTGACATTTTTTAAATACAATATTGTTGTACTAGTAACTAAATCATTAATAAATCATACATAATTTTCCTTCAAAATACATATTATTAAATTAATGTAAATTGGGTTTCTAAGAAACTCACCAACTTCTTTATTATCACCGACTCCATGTATACTATTAAATCCCAACAATAAATGTGTTTTACGTAGTCCGACAAATCATTAACATTTTAATTTCATGTGTTAAAAAACTCTAAATTGAGAAACATAGCCACGATACAGTCTTGTTAATAATAACCAGAGCTCCAATAGATGAGGACATAGAGATAATGTCGGTTCCTTTATTAAATTTTTTTTAATATTGTATTTTATGAACTACTGTTAGGTTCCAAATTAATTTTAACGATAATAAACTGACGTTTCACCGTCCTCCGCCTTATTTTCCTTAAATGATATTGCGTTCAACTTATTACAAAACAATTCAAATTGAAACTACTCCATTACCTTTAATACGGCCACCCACCACCGCTCTGTAATAACGTTACTTGCGAACCTTAGTGTCATATAACTGGCAGGCATTTTATATTCTTTTTTTGTATCACTAGTTAATAGTTATTAACGAATGTGAGTGCGCTTATGACGAACTACAAACCACTCGTATTTCACCTGCTTAGCACCAAGCGAGAATTAATTAACGTGAAGGATCCAGTTTTATATTAACAGTGTATTGGGCTAAGGATTGTAATTTACCAAGGTGTGGAAATATAATTTTTCAACGGAGAGTCCACTAGAAAACTTTATTAAATCTTTAACCAATAGGCTAGTGGCTATTGGCGTTTTACACATGTAATTATTATTTTTAAGAATATAATATAATATGGGTTATTTTGACTTCGTTGGTCTTAGGGTAAAGTATTTGTTTCAGGACTATGTTTATAGGTTCATATCGGACTAAGGGTGACAGATTTTTCTTCAACGAAAAAAATCTGTAGTACAATTTCCTTTGGAGGGGAAACAAAATAGACATTGTGCATAAGATATAGACTGTCAATAAAGGAAACAGTTTAAAAACTGTATACTATGTACTGTATTTGTTAGTTTTAAGGTTGTTTTTTAATCTTTGTCGTTGAACCAATTGTATAATTCCATTGGTATGTTTACCAAGAATATCGGGTATACCTTACATTATTAACACCCAGTATTTTTAATTATATATTTTATATATATATTTCTGAAACTTTTATAGTTATCGCACTACGCATTGGGCTAATAATATTCTTTTAGATCCAAGCATATTTTCTAAACTCAATATAAGGTAAATATATCAGATTTGTTTTTTGAGCTTTGCTGACTGGGAAGTTATTGAAAATGCATATGAAACATTGAGTTTGTTTTGTATGGAAATATACAGGATGACCCAAAAGTTTGGACACATCGGCGAAATGTAGTCAAGTTATTGAATAACATCTTCACCACGTTGTCCATCCTTATCGATGCAAAGCTGTACGCGCTTTGAAAGATTGGTATTATTAGCACGATGCAGTAACTCCACATTTACGTCGATCCTAGTATATTCATTGATGATGTGGTCCTTCAGATAATCAATATCTCTGATTTTTATTGCGTACACCCTTTCCTTCAGCATAACCCAGAAGAAGAAATCAGGGGGACTAATGTCTGGTGAGCAGGGATCCCATTCCACACGACCACGCCTCCCAATCCAGTTAGGTAAATTCTCGGCCAACCAATGCCGTACAACCGTGGCATTATGAATCAGGGGCCCCATCTTGTTGGAAACACTCAGGTAGGCCTTTGCCTAGCCCGTTGATTTGGGGCATCAGCTGGTCGTCTAACATGATGAGGTATGTCTCACCTGGGACGCTCCGATCAAAGAAAAATAGTTCCAACGCGTGTGCTTTCTACAATCCATACCACACCATGATCCTCTCCGCCCCTTGATGTTTGGACGGGTGCGTCCAATGCGGATTGGTTTGTGACTAGTATCGAACATTCTGTCGGTTGAACTCACCGTCAATGTGAAACAAGGCTTCGTCACTGAATAACACACAGTCTTCTATGAAACGATCATTTTCATCCAACCGATTAGAGACAAAAATAAAAAGAATGTAATAATACCTATGCGCCCAGACTTTTGGGTCACCCTGTATTTATTTTTATTATATACCCATGCCAGTGAAACCGTTTATTATATATTAGTCTGGTTTAGTCTTGCTTACCGGTGATGAAGAGTTCAGGCTTTAAATCCCAACTAATAGTGTTTTTTATTCCATTATTTCCTACTTTTTAACGCTTACTCCTGGCCACCCTAAATTTATCCTGTTAGCATAATTAAATGCAAATGGCCATTCTTTTAGTAAAACACGGACAAAAAAATATAAAGGGGATTTGCCTGTTTCGTGGAGAAAAAAAAGGATATTACAATACTTTCAAATAGGTTGACTTTGCTCAAAATGGGTAACATCGAATATAATAGTCCATGAAAACTTATGAAACATGTCCTGTATATTTTCGGGACAGAAATGTTTGTGGCTCACCACAAAATGAGGTAATTTGAATTGTGTGTTTATTTTAATGTTCATTCGGGACATTCTCAGTGTCCACCCACATCCACTAGTAAATTATGAACCATGTTGTGGTTTCAAGGATTACCTAGCTTTAACGTTGAAAAAAGTTTATTATATCAATATAATTCAACATCAAGGATAGCATGTTCACCCAACAGTAAGTAGTACTTTGTAAACCAAAACTTACTGTACAGTTGGCATTCCATTTTATAAAACTTGTATTTCAACATATATTTGAATATATATATATATTTGAACAGTACCTTACTAATACACCCCTCACCACCACTTCCCCGGGATGACTACGTGTTTACAGTAATGATGGTGGGGATGAATAAGATAGAATCGATCTCCAACCTATATACCTCCACCAAACCATTCCAGACGATGTTGGTTCCTTAGCCCGCGAGTCCACCGGTACGGATTTTAACGTATCATATATAGTAAATAACAGTTTCATATTTTTATTTAAAAAATTAAAATACAAAATACGTAATTACGTTTAAAACTAAAATTAATTAAACATATTTTTAAATAATTTTTACATGCTTCATAATCACATTAAAATCAGAAAGTAGATCATATATTCCATTCATACTTCTCAAACATATTCCGTAGAATAAGTGTTTTATTTAAATCACGTTTATTATTATTATTATTTTATTATTATTATTATTATCATCATCTTTTTCTTACATACTAAAGTATAAGATCAAGCTTTCAGCGCTTGAGTCCTGATAACGTTCTACATATAAGCACTTTAAGAGAAATGAACCGGAGGTCTCCAGGCAACTTGGAAAATGTTTGGGATCTCATACCCCCTTGGAAGTAGCCAAAGGCTCTGAAAAGGTCCCGCGCACCCCTCTTGGCCATTGTATTCGTAGTGCAAACTCTATATTATTATAGAAAGAAAAGTTAAGCTCTAAGTTATTTAAGGAACTCCAACAAAATTAAGAACTTTAATCATATGTTCTACATTAAAGAAAATTAAAAACTTTTTTAACTGGTAAAGAAAATTAAAATTGAAATTATTATTATATTGCTCAACGACACGTTGAGATCATTAACACTAGTGTATTTGTTTGTTTGTGTGCTTATACTAGTATGAATCAGGACATCTTTAAAGTTTACATTAAACCGGTAAAAATACAAGGGAGAAATTTTTACACTCTAATTTGCAGCTCTGTTTTGAACAAAATCAAAGAAGGGGGAATTTTACCCTCTTAGTCTAAAATAAAAATGGAACGATTTGGAATGGTTTTCCAAGTGGTGACATTATATGGTATGAATTTTTATTTTCGTATTTGAATTTTGTAATGGTCCTTTAGAACTGATCGAGATCCACAGAATGTGAAATAATGTTATTGGACATGAAATCCCTATGAGTTATAAGACCTTCATTTTACGTTGTGTGCTCTATCTCCAACATTGACTGGTGGGGTGACAAGCTCGCTAACCCGATGGAAATGAATGAAATGAATGAAGAAAGTCATTTTTAGGAACTGTTGCAGCGTTATCTTGGCGGGAAGACGAAAAAACACATGCCTGAACATATCGCCCTCGGTTCCACTGGCCATTTATTGAGTATTTTGCTCTAGAGTCACCTAACTGTGATCTAAGATACTATAATCGGATCTCCGTAGGGAGTAAATTATCTGAAAGCCCTAAAGGCTGCTAGATATGATCTTATGTACCCATACGCCAAACTACGTGTATTTCATTAGTCCCTTTAGACAAATGACATACCGATTATATATATATTCTCTCCGATTGTAGTTTAAAATTTAAATACAAATAATTTATTTGATCAATAAACTCGCATTGATGGGCACGTGGACCAAATGTTAGGCTCATATAGTATAAAATACCACTGACAAGAAGGTCATGGTCTTAGCTCTAGCCGGGTGCATTAAGAGTGTTTTTATTAGATGATTTCCCACTCTCCCTTCACATGAATGCGGGTAAGTTTCCCCTGAATTCAACATTTCTCATTAATACATAAATATTATAATTAATATACAGGACTTAAGAATTAGAGGTTCCTTTGTCCAAAGGAAAAACACAAGATCTATAAAATCTTGGAGGCTAACATTTTTGCAGGCAAGAAGCCGCTATCCCAAAAAAGTGACTGTCCGACAGTAACTAATAGGATTATCAATGTTAGGTCAAAAACAATTAGAAAGCTATGCTTTGAATTATTACGGACGTTGTGTTGAGGTTCATCTGACATCCTGTAAAGCTCATCTGGGTGACATCTCCAAAAAGTGAAAAAAGTAAAAAATAGTTTACTTATATTTATCAAGTGAATGTTTATTTTCAGTTAAAAAGTTAATGTTCAAGTTAATAACCGTCTTATTGATTCGACCTCATCCTACATAACAAAACTATGAACGCTTGAACCTGATATATTTCAACTGATAAGTGGTTCTTTGAGTTCATGGGAACCACACCATGTACCTCTATGTCTCGATATTGGTAGGTATTAAAACTATTTATAGAAACCAACTGTAAAAACAAAATATCCCATTCGCAAATATAGAATGAAGAAAACTTAATTAGCTACATCAATTTGCCAAGATAAAATAATAACTCCTCTCCAAACCCGTTTATATATACCAAAAAAATGTATATCACTTTAAAATGTTTAGAAAAATTTTCAATGTTTTGAAATAGCAAAAAAAAAAAGTTTTTGAGATTGTATTGTTTCAGCAATTTGAAATATTTGTGGATAACCTTCTTTACAAAACAAATAAAAAGGCATTTCATAAAAAAATTCTCTTTAACACTTGAATACAATTTAATCATATGACTCATGAATAACTTTGTTCTGGAGCATTGCTTCCATGTTTTTCTTTGTTTCCTTTGACACAAAAAGAGGGTATTTTGGTTATATTTTACATGTGTACATATATATGTGTGTGTTTTTTCCCATCTTTGGCGATGTGGGTATAAAACAGCAATGAAACAACAAAGGACGTAGGTATGGGAAGTTGGAAAAAAAAAATAGTGACAAAGAAGAGGAGAGAGTTTTGTAAAATGTGCGGAAAGGTGATAGAGGAAAAGGTATTGAAAAAAAGACATGTAAAAATGAGTTATGTATAAAAGGTGGAAAGTTAGAAAATGAGATACATAGAATATAAAAACGTATGGCTAAAATAGTAAATAGAGGGCATTTCAGTGTCAAATAATACCAACTACACGAATTGCCATTTGTGTGACTAATTTCATTTGTTTCAGTTGTCGCACCCTTGTTTAAAAATATTCCTCTGTAAAAAAATAAAATGAAATAGGGTAATCTTTTTTCATAGTTAACAAACCAACTACACTGACATAAAACTATTTACATTTAGTGAAAACAGTTTTTTGATTATTTTATTTAATCTACAACCCGTTTCAGTGGCCGCGTAATCTAACGCGCTATCCTCGCAGTAGACTGGGTTGCTAATGACGGTAAGATTGAAGTTCGAATCTCGGTCAGGTGTACTGAGGGTCGTTTTTCCAAAATAGATTTCCACTCTCCCTCCATGTAAATTCGGGTACACTTCCTATAAATATAACCTTACTAATCACTAAAACTACTAGCGTAACTAGTACATAAGCGTATAGCCCGAACGGGTAGTAAAAATTGGTGTCAAAAAAAACAACTAGTGTGTTAGACGTATTAATTTTTTTTTAAAGGTACGGCGCACCGCACAGACTTTCTCTCACTTTTATATTAAAATATACATTTACTAAAAATTCATAAGATTTGTTAAACGAAAAATAGGTATTTATACATTGTTGTACAAAAACTACATCAAAGATCATAAATGAAATCGTATACACTGTTGCTTACTTTCTCTATGGCATTAGTTACGAGTGACAATGTTACAGAGAAATTAAGAAAAGAGAAATATATTTGTCCACCAAAGAGCATAAGAATCAAATTCATTTTCAAAGACCTGAATTAAAAGGTATATATTTTTACTTATAGCTCAGAAATTATTGATTTTATAAAAATATATTTTTTTTATTATTAGTACTACAACTTTGAGACGATAAGCTATTTCGTATTTCAAATATTTGCGAAGAAATTATCAAAATTGGAAAAAAATCTTATGTAGAGTAACCTCAAAGTCATTTTCATAATAAAATTAGAATTCCATCTTATTTATGGTAATAAACAGTGTCTTGATACAATATTTAATAAAAATTGTCGAGTGATTTTTTTTTTCTCTCTCTGTTTAACCCTCAATAAACTACCTTTAATTTTAGGATTATATGTCTTATTCCAAAAATCCCTCGATGGGAGCTTATGAAAACCCCAGATACCGTGTTTGAGCCCAATCTGTAAAATAGTTTCGGCTCTAACCTGATGCACAGACATACGGACAGACAGACAGATGGCATTGCGAGAACAACTTTTTTTTGTTTCAGGGGGCCTTGAAACGTCGACATTTATCAAAATCTCGAGTTATATTTATTTTACAATCACAATACTTTCTCTATGAGGTATCAAGGAAAAGTAAAAAAAAAAACTTCCATTTAATATGCCGTCATCAATTATATTATTTCATGTGTCCCCCCCTCCTTTTTACCCAGAAAGGTAGCAGCAAGTTTATCTCCCAAGGGTTCCATTACGGCGTAGTTTATAGGCTAATTCCATAGTACAATCCATAACCGGCCCCATGGTGCAGTGGTCAGTGTACCTGGCTACGAGCCTAGGAATCCCGGGTTCGATTCCTGGCTGGTGCCTTGCGTATATTTCCCAAAAGAGGAAGTACCCCAACGGCCACCAGGGGTTGTTTAATTAAACTTAAGTTAGGTTTAAGTGTTACCACTAGTTTTACATCCTCATACTCACAATCATCATCACCTCTTCTCATCGAGACATGGAAAAATACACCACGGAAGGATGTACGATTGGTATGTTCTGGCGTCCCCTTGGTTACAGTACATTAGCACTGGCGAATGTTGTCGCCCAGATACTCAATATTATATTATTAGTACAATCAATAAAGGTAAGATTGTTACCTGTCAGAGTAAATGAAGTGTTCATCTAGGGGATTCTTTATAACCGCGAAGTGTCTTTAAAGGATATAAAAATGGACATATATTCCCTGTGTAGGTTACACTCCATTCGTGAATTTGACCAGATCATGACTCGAGCAAACTTCCGCCCATTCCGTGAACTGTCCTCTCCTACTGACCATTTCACTAACTGGGCAACAAATAGTCAAATTAATGTATTGTGCCATGCTTGCACTTGTGCTTGCTTCAAGAACTGGACTAATTTTTTTGCCCGGTCCGTGAAATGGACACGCGAATAACGGGTTTGCTATTTACATTAATTAAACTTTTAATAAGTTTTGAATGGAAGGTTAGGTTAAGCTAGGTTGGGTTGGTTTAATATATTATCTTAAAACTGATTTCAGTTAAGCTTGTAGTAGATAGTACAATACGTTCCAGTTAATGCATCCCCCCCCCTCCCCCCATTTTGTGTAATGGTCGAGCGAAGACGTCTGTTCAAGGAATGAACAGAAATTTTCACAATTCACAATGAAATGGGCAGTTTCACTATTGGGGTGTAGCATATACAAATGGTCCGACTTAAGGCTACTTTATTTAGCTACACTTATTTTTTTTTTTAAACCTTGTGAGCAGTCACCGACTAACAATCTTTAGTTTCCACCCCTATTAATAGCCCGACTAGGGTAGAATGGTTTATGAAATAGTATTTCCCTCTCAACTAGATTCCCACTGTAGCGCGCACTCCGCCACCATTTAAATAGCACCACTCCACACTCACGGCGCGCGCCTCGTCCCAAAAAGGCGGCGAGTATTCGGCGGAGAGAATAAAACGTGTCGAACTCGAAACGCTTTTCTCCTGTGTGAGTGGGCTTGCACTGCGCTGCACCGCCAGCAGATCAGATGTATGCATTCAAAATGATGTATTCGGTGTCGGGTCTGACATGCCGATGATTCCTACATTCAATACATTGGGAGGATGAAGTAATTGTGTTCATACTGGGGCCATTGTTGTGTTAAATAACTATTTCAAATGTTCGATGAAGAGAAACTATGCGTATTAACAGGGCGTCATCGTGATAAAGTAAAAAGAGAAATTATTTATTTTAGTGATGATATATTATGTCTATATTACAAGAAAGACATATGTTATAACGACAGTAGCTGAAAGTAAAAAGTAAAAGGTATGAAAGAACAGGGCTAAGTTCTGAATGATCTAAGCTTAAAGAGTTGCAAATTTACTTGCTGTTAGTCCTACATTATACTACTACAAAGCCACATGACTGACTCATTCACTGACATTAATGTTTACCCACTTACAGATGAATTAGAAACTTGAAATTTGACAAACTTATAGCTTCTAGCCTGTAGACGACGGTAAAATTCAAAAAAAGTAAGAAATTTATTTTAACCCCCGAAAAAATTCAAAATGGTGGAGCAACTTTAAAGTCAGTGTGGACCTTTCTTCGGAGGTCTCTTGTGGCTAAACGGTAAAACCTATTTAAAAAAAACTGCTCTGGAATTGCATTAGTTTGCATCCACTTGCAAAGAAAACTCGTTGGAGGTTTGGGGGCGTATCCCCCAACGAGCAAAGCGAGTATATCATATATCCAGAAATGTCAACGTTTTCGGGGATGATTCTCTTATTCTTTAACTTATTCACATAATAAATATAAAATAACATCTAACATAATTGCGTTATATACTTTTGGATAAGAGAGCTAGGGCTTCAAACGAGCGCGCAGTGGGAGTAGTTCATGGTGCGGCGGCGATACGTAGGCGCGTGTCTGGTGTCTGGGGATTTTTACCTTGATCGTCACGGTACGGCCCTCTCAGATAATCTGCACAGTAATAGAACCCATCAAGGTAATCCTGCTTGCTACCTTTAGGGCTAAACGGGGTGTGTTCCCTTTAACCTACTTTACAATCCCTTCACGATTGTAAGACACATTCATTTACACCCTATTATGAACAAAGAGATGTATGAAGAGCGAGTTAAACAAAATTAGATGTAAATAAGATATTTAGATAAAGGTGTGTTGTAGGTGGGTAAGTATAAATAAAAATGTAGGTTTCACCTTTATTCAGATACAAACGTACGTATCCTTAGGCAGGGTATAAAAAAAATCCTTTATCGTAACCGGTTGTGTGAGAGATTTAAAAATGTTCTAGGGTATAAACTATGTTACCACCGGGGTTTTTCTACCCTCCAATCCCACGGGGAAGGTAGGTGACGCTGACAAATATGCAAAGTTACTGTTCTCCTGGACTAATTATGAAACTTGTTTGTTCTCCTTTGTTTTGCTTTCGCTTTAATGGATCTGAGCGTCATGGCGTCGTTGTGTCAACTCGAATTTTGTTACCGCCTAAATAGAAACCGCCTTTTCATTTTCCCATTTATGGCTTTCACTGTTTATATTTAATCAAGTGTAAGCTCTACTATAGTAAATGCAACAAAAAGTATACCATTAGTATATTAATAATACAATTCTGGTTAGAGCGGTACTACACTGACATATTTCTTTAATCAATGGAATATTTTACAAATCTTTGATCACATATTTGCATTACAGAACATGCTTTGAGGTTTTATCAATGAAAATGGCGACTTAAATAATAACTTGGATGTACAAGGCAGTTAAGAAATATAATAATGTATTATGAACACCAAGTGTGTATTTTCTCTTTTAAGTAATGAAACTTTAAACTATCAAATATTTAAATGTTTCACAGTCCATTAGCAAATATTTTGGATATAATTCTAAAATTTCAATTTGAGGTTATTTTAGCTGAACACTGATAGTTCCTCTTGCATTTAGTCTACTAGCCCAAGGTTGAACCCACAGTCTTTTCACAGGTTTTATTTTCGTTTTAAGCAACAGCGATATTATTACAATATCACTCACACAGTCACTACACATGAAATTAAACCATAGAGGTCAGTTTTGTAATCTATATTAATCAAATTAAGAATGTGTCTGTCTGCCTGTCTGTCATGAACATTACGAGATATCTACAACACACAGAAGAATGAATGTTTAAAATGAGTACTATCTCTGCACAAACATGTACACTTTGTTAATGCAAATGGGTTTGAGCTCAAAAACGGTTGTTAAGGTATTTATTTATAAAAGTAGTGTGATTCCCAATTCTTTCCAAGGGTAGATTTTTATGAATTTCCTTCAAATTCACCCTTTTATCTCTTTTCATTTCATTATACTATCTGTTTCATGCGTACCACCATACATGAAATAATTATATATAATTAGATAATTAATAGATGTATAATCAATTATCAATAATGTAATTACTCGAGTTCAATTTTCATTGAAAAGGTCTTATAGAATATACAAATGTAATTTTTGAGGTCAAAATTGATACTATTTGGTATTATATTTAGCTGTTGTTCACATGATTTGACGTATTAATACGTGAAAGTAGATATAATAACGTTTATAACTGTTAGCTAAGGCATTTCCTGTAAAATTTTACTTTAAATTAATAATTATAAATACCACGGTCATCGATATGAAAACTTATTATGATGACTTACTAATAATAAAACATAAATTAAAAACTTTCGAAAGATTTTATAAAAATGTTTCTGTACAGTAGATTCTTTACTATCCGAGTTAATTACACATATAAGTTGCATCAATATTAAAAACTCATGGATAATCCAATTTGAAAGTAAATTTAATCTCCCATTACATCACAAACTATCACTTTCTTAACACACATGGGAATTTATAAGAATAATTTCTGATGTTTACCAGACCACAAACTTAACAGGAATTCCACAGTTTTATCGGGATCAAAGTTCACATTTAGCCGAAAAAATTGTTAATAAATAAAAAGTATCCTGGATGGACGCAGGGATAAGCCCCAACCAAATAATTAATAACAGATAATGGGGTGTTTACTGTATTTAAAAATGTTGTACTCGAATAGCGCTAATCAATCAGAAGTAAATGTAGCATGTTAGTGTGTTGCTTTGTGCTACCTTTTTGAGAGAGAAACAAAGTCAATATTTAAATGGTTATTTTAGTTTTTGTATTACTGCAGCGTATTCATGGATTTAAAAACAAAATAAACGTATGAAAGAGAACATTATGTGTTCAAATTATGTTCAGAATTCATTATCTAATAAAAATAACTACAGGTTTCTAGAGCAAAAAATATAAAGTAAAGCCACCGATTACATCAACATTTTATCTATTAAATCAGAAAAATAGTAAAAATGTTTTATGAGCACTATCCGTGTTACAATTCTTACTGCCCATCCTGGATAAGCGAATGTTTACATTGATGAGATTAGGATGAGGAAGGTATAATTTATATAAAGTATGTTCGCAGTTGTGTGGTGGCAGAGTGGTAAACTATATAGGACAAACCCCCTCAGAATAGTCAGCCGAGATTCTAACCCCAACCAAATCATCACAGGTAAACCAGACATGGCGATACTGACGCCTTTGTCCGCATGCCAATTGGTGTGGGTTGTAGGATACATTTTAATTTGTATAGTATGTATAGTGTTTTTAGGGAATATTTTATTGAGATAAAAAAAACAGGTCTTTCTTATCTCGAACCTGTTACATCTAAAAATTTCAGGTGTAAGGCGTAAAACACATATCGTAAGAAACTAGAAGTTCCGCAGTAAGCTAAGTTGTTGTCTTTCTTTTTTAATAGACTTTGTGTAGTTTAGAAAGTACAGTTTAACTTAGCTAGCCCTTATTATTGACCGAGCGTGCTGTAGAATTAAATATTAATTTTGTTACCACGGAGTTGTGTATCAGTTACAACTAGCTTCACGCCGTTAATACGTGTTTCGATTAGGAAACTTGAAACCGTACTAGACCAATAGAATGTGACTGTCATTAATGAGCACGTCCATTTAATTACGTGTTATAACAACTTTATATCTACTCAAAACACTATATATGAAATGGTAGTGGTGAGTAGAGGGGTTTTACATGCAAGACATTAATTTAATAACAGATACGCTAATTGCTTCGACGATACTAGTTTGTATGTTTAGCTCATTGGTTATTCGTCAAGCAAAAGGACTTTGCAAACAGTTATTATAACTAAATAAGCTTATTTTCCAGGATGATTAATTTGAACCGTTGGTGGCATCAATAGCAGAAAGTTGTATCGTGTAAACATATCAAATAATATAGTTTATAATAATCCCGACTATAGAGGCGATGGTAATTTATATAATTCTCGAATAAAACGTGTTCTTAAAAAAAATTACAGCCGTATCAGTGGGTACGTGGTATAAATGTCAGACTCATCTGATCTGTATTGCTGGTGATGTGAAGCTATAGTTTGAACACCAGGGCTGCGGGTGAGTTGCGGCTGCACGAGTATACTCCATTCACGGTAGGAATTACTCTCTGAAAGGTCCTTTTTCCTACAAATATCCTACTATATAACAGATTTCTGGTAAGGAAAAAGGACTTTTAGAAAACAATTCCTACGCTGAACAGACTTTAGTTTACCTTTAAAGAGACAATTGAATTACTACCCCACATTTTTAGAGCCACGTACGAATTGCAGCCCGATCTGTTTACCTAACCTAACTGAACAAACCTTCAATTATTCTACAAAACCGTTGAACAACAAGATCTGAAAAAGTTTGGATATTACGAGGGGTGTAAACATGAGACAATTATAGTTTCTATCTGAAATTTAAGACAGAATTATAGAAAGCACACTGCCAATTAGGTGGACGAAACTAATACCTCTCTCTCATGTGAGTGGGACGTAATTCGTATACGATTTAGAAATTAGGCCGCAACTAGTTTTTCCTTATTGGTTTCTCACTCTCACTCTCCATGGATTAATTTCTTACACCTGACTCATTAACCTACTTAAAATTTGTACATTCCGGATGGATAGTAATATATGGTGTTTGTATATCTAAGAGAAGGAAAATTATTAAGACTTTTAAAACTATTCAAAAAAATTACAGTACGAAAAAATAGTCTTCCCGATCTAGAATTGAACCGTAGCCTCACGAGTCATAATTCGATAAATTATCCGTGTGGTCAGCCCTGATGGTTAAATTGTTACTTTCGGAACCATTTAAAAGAGGTGACATTCATCTTATGCCTCGGGAGTTGAGCCTTGAATATTTTACATTAGATAAATTTGCCAGCCGATGACGTAAGCAAGTATACTATTGAGAAAACAAAAATTGGAATTTAAAATATGGGGCCATATGCACCTCACCTGTATATAAAAGTAGAGATTTTGAATGGCATATGATAGTTTAAATATTATTTGCTAAGATTTTGGGCATGTATAATATGTCATTGAACTTGCTACAGTGGAATGTATTTGGCAAATATTATTTGTGTGGACGTTTGTGATGTATTGATTATGACTATATTTATATTAAATGTACAACCTTTTAAATAGAGCTCAAATGTATAAAGTTATATTAACTCCAACGCAAGGTTACGCAGGTATATATTGTTTGGCACCGAGTTCAATTTCCGGTTTGACCTAAAAATGTATCATTAGTGAAATGTGGGTTTCCACGTCTATAGTAATAAATTAACGTCCGGCGGGCGGAGTGTTGCACCTGCTCTAGATTTCAGTTAGTGTATAAGTTGTCTTTTGATATATTATTATTATTATTATTATTATTATTAGCACCGCGTCTTACTACCCGTTCGGGTTATACGCACTTACGCTAATGTGTAATGGTAGGGTGATTGTGAGATGAAATGGAGGACCTACAG
>CABEEJ010001273.1:8647-36026 GCA_901482245.1 Timema douglasi | reverse complement strand
TCCGAACCACGGTGGAAGCCTGGCATTCCCCACATTCACAAGATGTCTTGTCAGAGGTGAAGGAAGGGTTTGGTAATCAGATAAATCTTTGCCACGACCGAGGATTGAACCCCGGCCGCTAGCACAGAAGTCTGACACCTTACCCCTAGACCCGTGTTTTGATATACTCAGTCGGTTCACAAAGTGCACGTTAAATACCTCAAATAAAAAATGTGTCAACCTTCCCCCTCTTCCTTATGGGGGCCAAGGTTGTCATGATGGGCTGTGGCCGGGAATGGGGGAAGTGACTGGATTCTGATTGTGTGGGCTCGTAATTGACGTCCGGCTGGGGTTTTTATGGTTTTTATTGTACTACTGTATTCTATTACAAAATGTGATGTTGATAAGAAATATTAGAGGATATGTAAAAACTTACAAGATGTACTTATAAAGTTTGTGACAGAACGAAATATGTAAGGAATGCTTAACCAATGGCCTGACAGACCTCTAGGTGGTCCTAGATGGTTTATGAACTCCAGTTTCTAGATCTCAAAGGTAACCATTTAATACACGTACTGATGATCTGGCGTCCTAGCCCGCGTAGCCCCCAAAATGGGCAGAGTGACCCCCTACACTCGATGGTGATTAGTCAGCCCTGTTAACAGGATACACTATTTAACCTGGCTTCTAGCCTGATTTACCGTGAGAAATGCTGACACTCTGTGTATGTTGTCAGTACGTATGTTATATTTGTTTACTGGCTAATCACAACACCTTGCAATACTCGTTTTATCATTCACAATCCAGAGCACAACAAAATGTAATGTTAAACAAACACATGCCTTAATTTACGCCATGTCGATTACAAATGTATATTTATTATAAAACGCTACTAAATTAATGTTTACTCATTTTATGAATTATCTTATTCTTCATAACTATAAGTTGAGAAAAATTGAATGAATACATATTCTTTCGAATCTTTTAACATATTTTTATAAAATTTGTTCAAATACCTACTTTTGAATTAAGTTAGAACTTCTCCTTAAATTGATACATTTCACCTTTTGAAACTTATATTTAAGATATTATTTTGACAAAATTATCAACCCGATTCACAACCTTCCAATAAATATTACATAGAGCAGTAACAATAATAATAATAATAATTTCGTGTGTGTACAACACTAATCTGTATCTCAGTTTGCAGAAATATTAACCAGTACTAATGCACGGTTGCCCAAGAGACACCCGAAAGTACTAACTAATATTAAATCTTTTCCGTGGAGGCTCTTTCCATGTCCCGATGAAATTAGGGGATGATAATAGTGAAGGGGTGGGACCAATGAAGATATTAACCTAACTTAAGCCTAATTAACCAAACCCTGGTGACCATGGTATTTATTCCTCTTATGAAAAAAGATCCCCTGGTACCAGCCGGGAATCAAACCCGGAACTTATAGGTAAGAAGCCAAGGGCTCTGACCACTATAACATGAAATCAATTATAGAGCACTAAAAGCGCTAGTGGTCTAAAGTCCTCCTACCACTTTTAGAATTTCTGGACATTCACACTAAAAAATTCAAAAGAAGAATATAATAAAAATTCATTGAAAGATATGTATGATAGAAAAATATATATACAATACATTCAATCTACTTTTCCCTTAGTCAACTTGTAGAGTTGATTTGATTTATAGCCTGAGCTGGAGTTCTGTTACGGCCTCAACTAATTTGCAACTGGTAATATGATTACACGAGGCGAGAAAAGGAGACACATATTTGCATAATTATTTTAAATGTCATAATTAAACCAGTGAGCAGGAAACAGAAAACAGGTAGTTGGTCCCAGTCTGAATATTGAATTTTTACAAGATTAATGCCAGGTTTGGGAAATTTGAATTGGTTTTTACAGAATCACAAGGTTTGGTTTTTGGGACACAAAATAAACAATATTGTTTTTGTCAAAAGTCAAAATTAACTTATCTTACTACGGTAACATATCTTTGTTTTACAAGATAATAGACTCATAAAATTAATGGTACAATATAATCGTACATCAGAATAAAGTATACTATAGGGAATTAAGAATATGATATTCAAAATTAGGTTTTTATTAAATTACCATTATATGGATTTTTTTTTATTAAAAAATATTTAAAGTCTTATTTAACATGCAAAACACCAAATACCCATTTTAAACCAAATTATTTAAGCTATTCTCTAAAAATTAAAGAATTTCAAAAATTAGTGATTAGTAAGCTACTCTTAATCAATTTTTTTCTTTGAAAAATAAGTATCTATACGATTTATAATTTAAAATACTCTATAGATATAAATTTTAACCAAATTGTGAAAGCCATTTTTGAAATGTTAAATTTTTCAAATCAGGAAACCACTCTTGATTGTTTGAATAAAGCTATTAAATCACATTACCGACTTTCGTTATGATAACAAATATATATATAAATTTAAGTTTTTAAATAAATCCATCCAACGCTTTCGGTTTCATCAATGGGTATAGACAAACACATGGACATGGGAACAGAGAGAAATGTAGAACCCAAATTTTGAACTTCCGGATCCGTTATAATTTGGGATCAAAAATGTTACAATATTTTATATAAATAAATGGTATAGAACTCGGCTCGAATTTTTCGTTGTTTAAAAATGAAGATATTTACTCAAAAATCTTAATACAAAATTTCGACTTCCGGTTAAATTTTTCTACATTTTATTAGGTGTTGCACATCTTCAGGTTATTGAATTGATATTAAATTCCACAGTAGTAAATTTTGACCAATAGCAAATGTTAATATTGACGATTGAGTCTCAAACTGAGATAATTATATCATTGTTGTACAAACATTTCTCCTGAGAGGTTTAAGGAAAATTAACATAAACCTTTTGAGAGACTTACTTATATTTAATTACTCTTTGAGATTGGAGAATTATTGCGTTACAATTTAAGTAGTAGGTCTATATCTTTTCAAACAAAGCTCACAAAATTGTATTAATATATTTGCCAATATCTCAGTAACTGTTGGGTTTTATATAAAAATATATTTCATATCAAAGTTTTTAATTTTAATAGTACTACAATTTTGCAATGAAAAGCTATTTAGTATCTCAATTAGTTGCGGAGATATGGAAGTTTCTCCTTCTGGAAAGTACCCTAAATTTATTTTCAATGGAAAATAAATATAGTTGTTTATTTATAATCTTAATCAACGCCTAAATACGAATTTTAATCAAAATCGTTAGAGCAGATTTTGAGGAAATAAATTTTTTTCTCTTTTAACCCTTTATTAAACTACTCTTTATTTTAAGTTTAAACAGACGCACAGACAGAGGGCATTGAAAATACCACTTTTTAGGGTTCAGGGGGTCAAGAGACGTTGACATCCATTAACATTCTGTTAGATTTTTTGTATATAGTCGCAATACCTTTAGTGTTTAAAAGGTTAAGATATATATATATGCGTATAGGTTGAAAGTTATTGATTTTATAAAAATGTGCTTCGATTAAAATATTTGTATTATAAATAGATCTACATAATTTCAATGATGAGTAATTTCATATCTCAAATAGTTTCTGAGATATGAGAAAAAAATATAATTTACGCATCAGACCGGAGCCCTTAAATACATATTTCCGAAATATTGAGAGTAACCATTTTGTTTGGAATATTTATAAATGCTTTGAAATGAAATTTAATCAAAATTGTCAGAGCCGATTTTGAGAAAACCGACTTTTTTTTTTTCTATTTGCACTACCATTAATTTTAGGGTTATATATCTAATTTCAAAAAACCCTCGGGTCAACCTTATGAAAACCCTAGATACAATGTTTTGGCCCGATTGGTAAAATAGTTTAAGCTCTAGTTGGAGATACAGACAGACAGACAGACAGACAGATGGATATTCAAAAACCACTTTTTCGGATTCGGGGTGTCATGAAACGTCTAGAGTCATCAAAATCTTGAGCTCGATTTTATTTTACGATCACAATCCTTTCTCTACCTGTAAGCTAGCGCGAAAGTAAAACAAAACAAAAGTTATGTTTAT
This sequence comes from Timema douglasi, assembly GCA_901482245.1. Lineage (NCBI taxonomy): Eukaryota > Metazoa > Arthropoda > Insecta > Phasmatodea > Timematidae > Timema > Timema douglasi. Next base: position 31,980 of record CABEEJ010001273.1, on the reverse strand, counting down.
TTTTATATATTTATAAAAATGCTGTGGTGTTGATGATGATACTAGTATTATCATTATTAAAACTATGAGCTGCCTAAACAAATGGTAGATCTAGTTATTCTTTAAATTTACAAAATTGAAGTTTTCGTGAGTCATTTAAAGTTTTATGTCATGTCCATGCACCACGTTTTACTATCCATCTGAAATATTCGCATATTCACATGAATTGGGACAGAATAAGGAATGTGCTCGGGTTTGGGCGAAGGAAAATTTTCTTTAGTACACCTGGCCGAGATTCGAACCTTGGCAGATCCGTCACCAGCAAACAAGGCTCAACAAGTAACGCCTTTGTTCGTGTACCCAACGATTCAAACTCTCGGAAATAAAATAATTTAATAGTATATTAATTACTGTCGAGAGCAAGTAAAGTAAAATTAGTTCAAAAGCATTAAAAAAGAAAATATCACAAGTATTCTCAGAAGTATGTTTTTATTTTATTGTTTTAATATTTTAGAAACATTTATATTTGTGGTAGTTAAAATGGTTCCGTGGTTCCAAAAGAAATATATAAATCGACCAAAATAGAAAAATTAAAAATTCTCGGATCTTTTCTAGTTAAGTGTTGTCCTGAAAATAAAACCAAATCCTCCAAAATTTATAAGTGCCACGTGGACAATTCTAATGGCTACAAATAGAATGTAACATATATTCTTCTGAAAAGAAAAACCTTTTCTGCTACCTTCTGAAAAGTTGTCCGAGGTGGACCTATATATAGAAATAGTGTTTGAAGAATCACGTAACGCCGGAAACCCAGGTCTCCTTATGAAAGCCGCTGATTGGCTGCCATTCCAACGAGACGAGTTGTGAAGTTAGATGGAACTCATCAGAGCGAGTTACCTCGCGAGGGTCTACAGGACCGAGATGAATCACAGATGCGAGGGTGAAGTGGGAAGGAGAAAGGCTGTTACTCCAGAGCTACAGATAGATTCATCTACTTTGAGAGAACTCACTTTTAAGTAAAGGCCGTCCCAGAGAAAGGTAGGAAAACGGAAACACCCCATAAAAAGTTGTAAGTAATCCTCAACTAAAAAGGGTTCACTTCGTTAAAAAGTTACATAATCAGTGGTTTTCAGTCAAAGTCGAATGTTTACAGGAAAGTATTTTTAAAACATTATACATACCCTTTTTTTGTGACAAAAACTGATAACAATTTATTATATTACTAACATTATTTTATTTACATGTATAGAGACTATATAAAGTAACAACTGCATATAATCTACCTCTGTGGTGCAGTTACTAAACGCCCTGGTTTCGTGTTGAACTAGACTGCTGAGAGCGGGGATATTGAGGTTAGAATCTCGGTCGGGTGAACTAGGGTGATTTTTTCTAAATGGTTTTCCACTCTACCTCCACACAAATACGGGTTAACTTCCTTTAAATGCAACCTGCCCAATTCCTAACCTATTAGCGTAGTTAGTACTTAAGCGTATAAGCCAAATGGGTAGTAAGACGCTGTGCTAAATCAAAACAGCTGTAGATAAACAGATATGCTGTATGAATACATGAAAGTAGATCTAATAGCGTTTCTGTTGAATAAGGGTCTTCATTTGAAAATTATACTGTAGGTTAAATCAAATAATACAAATAATATAACTTACACATTAATACCGATTTATTAAAACAATCATGTCCTAGGATTTGTGTTATTTAATTCTTAAACGTTGTAATAGCCGAGATTACAGGCGTGGGAATTAAGTAGTGGCCAAAAGCCACTAAGAAGGGCATCAGTAGACATAAAAGTTTATGGAAATAAATTAAAAACAATATATAATTATAAAATACTCAGGTATATGCGTTGAAAATTTTTTTAAAGCCAGCTCTTTGTAAACTATAAAATAGAAACTTTTAAAACTTTAGACAACAAATGAGTGATACAATGGTATTTCATTAAATTGATGAAATAATATTCCGTAATTAATTTCTTAATTGAATATTATACATCGGTATATTTATAATAATAATAATAATATATTAGTAACATCAAAGCGATTTAAAATATATTGTTTGATTATTTATTTACTTATTTATTTTGGCACCATTTCTTACTACCCATACGTACTATACGCATCACGGGTAATTCAAAATGTCATATGCACATTTATTTTCTTAATGCATTATTTGAGTCAATTACGCAGACATATGACGATTTCAGTAAAATAGATGCACCATCAATTTTTATGATTTTCTTCTTGATGAAATCGGCTTTGAGTCAACGCTCTTGAACCTAACGTGTCGTAATACCGGGGGGTGGCTGTATGCATTACATTTCAATGGTGTATTAAAGAGTAGCTAATTTAGCAATATGCTTGGTAGTCTTGGGGTAAAGTTCTCGTCTCAGAAATCAGTTTTCGTGGGTTCAAGCCTAGTCGAGGTCTACAAATTTTTCATGGGCGATAAAAATTCGTAGCCCAACTTCCTTTGGAGGGGAAGTAAAACCGTCAATGTCAATTGTGGCATGTTAAAGATGCCTGTAAGGTATGTGAAAATACCTTTCCCTAAAAAAATTGGTTGGTTATTTCTCACTCACTCGTATAGTTTCACTACGGAAGGCGTAGGGAAACCACCGCACTATCTAAATTCCTCTAGTATATGTGTTTTCTATCAGACTGTGCGGACAGCACTAACCAGTCAAAGGTCTGGGTATATGAGTTTTACACCAGATGGTGCAGACAGCACTAACCAGCCTATGGTCTGAGTACAAGTCCAGCTCCGAATGGATGGGAAGCGCATCAGACCAACCTTCTGGTTGAAACCTCTTCCATCAATCGATTGTGCAAGGTTGCTGGTCTGTAGAGATAATATTATTAAGTTACACAGAAACTAAACTACGACTTGAACCAGTGGGAGCACGGACTAAACGTCGAGCTCATCTAGTCTGGTTTGCTTCTAACAGGGATGTCTAGTTTAGAATAATGACCGGATTCACTGGTAGTGTTTTTTTTTAAATAAATAGTTTCCCACTATTATTTCCGTAAAATTGAGGCTCCATTTCTTCTAAGTGTCACCCAACTTATCTTTATTCAAATAATATAATTAAACACAGTATAGATAACCAGGACTGATAGTTTGACGTGATGTGAAAAATACTACAACTGACCAACAACATTCTATTCGTCGAAATAAATATTTCTGTCAGGATCGAATCGGAGTCCGACATAGTAAAAACCCACCTGAACCTTGTTTAGTAGAAAATAATGAGAGGAGAAATGTTCTTTACTTCAGAGTCAGTACAAGCCCTCAACAAGCCTCGGCCCCATTTTCACAGGGTACTTCAGACAACAACAACAACAAAACTACAACTTTCCGGATCTCGGAGACCCTTTAGACTCGAAGCCTCCCTTTATTCCCCACCAGTTTTCTCTAGTTGGTTCCTCACAGGAATTCTCACTATCGCCATTATCCTTTTGACTCCTGACTTTCAAAGACTTCAATAACGATCGTTCTTCTGTGTCTGTCTGTGTGTGTTCTTGAGACGCATCGTTAGTGCCCATTTTGTTCGAATGATTTGGAGAGAAAAATAGTCGAATGAAAATACAAATGTTGATATTAAATGGTTTTAAATATATAGATTGTACCGTAAAATGTGGCACCCACTTTAGCCGTGGATAGGAGACACAAAAACAACGAAAAAAGCTCTAATATACATGTGTCCCATTTGACATTGTTTCAGAGTTAAACACAAGTGATTCCATTAAACTAGTTTGTATACCATTCTCGATATCTCTAGACCTGTTGACTAAGTATGTTCTATGGGTCATTCCTGGTTCAGTTCAGTTGTTTAATAGAACTCAGAGGAAACTGATATAATTCCAAGGTTAATAATCGATCACCCGCTTCAGTGGCCAAATGGTCTAGGGCAGGGATCCCCAACCCTGTGCCCGCGGGCGCCATGGCGCCCGCCGAGCCTTTAGCGTCTGCCTGCCACTTTTTGGCTACAGCTGAAAAGTTCTTGACTAATAATTTTAATCTGTCACTTTTCCGACAAAAATCAAGTTTGCGCTTATCTCCAGGTATGTTGTTCTCAAGAAGTTGGTGATTGAAAGCCTCCCTCTTTCCAATACCTCCCTTTCATTCTTCTTTCTTTGCTGGCTCATTTACAAAGTGTACTTTTACTCGGAACTATCATTCTAATGGTTTCAAGCTGAATGGTTTTGCTTTTTCCTAATCTCAAAGACCTACCCCCTTTCATCATTCTACCCACACTCACTAATACCATGATAATACTTCCTTTTTCCATTGTAAATATCTTGACAGGGGTCTACCCAGCTTTGATGCCTGAATAAACACAGAATAAATATATATTTTAAAAATGTACCTAAGTCCCAAAATGGTGTTGAGTAGTTAAATATTTCCTTGTGTCGTTATTTTGGTCTTGTTAAAACCATAAATAAAGCAGTTATTTTTTTTTTTTTTTTCAACTTGGGGGGTTGAACCCTCCTCCTCTTCCCCCCTTGGCTACACCCTTTAGTTGGAAACTTAACACGGCCGTTGACCAGTTGACCGGCCGTGTGTTTAGCGGTGAGGCTGACCTTTGAGCCTGGCCTGGCGGGAGTTAGTAGCTACTTTGCAGTGTAAACCAATCATGACAATTTCATCGTAGTTCATGCTCTATTCTAGTTAAATACTCATACATTATATTATTGGTTTTTCATACTTATTTTTTAAAAATATTACAACTTTTATTCAAAAATGAGTGTATCAAGTAAAAGAAAACGAACATATAATTTTAATACTGACTGGGAAGAATCGTATTGTTTTGTCAATTTTAAAGATAAATGTGTTTGCTTGTTGTGTGGAAGTAGTATTTCAGTGCCAAAAAAACATAATGTTGAACGTCACTTCCAGACTAATCACGCCTCTTTTGAAACTAGCTATCCACTTAAATCTGAATTAAGAAAAAATAAATTAAATCAACTAAAATCAAACCTAACTGCCCAGCAGTTGGTTTTCACAAGACCCATGGTAAAACATAAAAATGCCACTATTGCTTCTTTCAAAATGTCTCACTTGCTCGCAAAGAAGAAAAAACCATTCCTGGATGGGGAGTTGTTAAAAGAGGCCTTTCTGACTGGAGCTGATTGCTTGTTTGAGGGGTTTTCTAATAAGCGTGAGATTATGTCAGCGATCCAAGACTTACAGCTATCAGATAACACCATTACAAGAAGAATACATGCAATTTCAACTGACATGCAAACTCAGCTAAAGAATGACTTGGAAATATGTGAATGGTTCTCATTACAATTTGACGAGTCAACAGATATAGCTGGCCAAGCACAGTTGGCAGTTATGGTAAGAATGGTATTTAATGATCTCACTACAAAAGAAGAGCTATTGAAAATATTGCCAATGAAAGGACGAACAACAGGTGCAGATATCTACAACACATTCAAAACATATACCAAATCAATAGATATGCCTCTGCACAAGCTATCTGCGATCACCACTGACGGGGCACCTGCGATGGTGGGTAATACCAATGGATTTATTGCCCTGTGCAAGAAAGATGAATCATTTCCGAACTTTATGTCGTACCATTGTATTATTCATCAAGAAGCCTTGTGTGGCAAAGTACTTTCGTTTGAACATGTTATGAAAATAGTTATAAAAATAATCAACTATATTAGAGTAGCACCTTTGCAGCACCGACTTTTCAAGGCCCTATTAGAAGATTCTGAAGTTAAACAGCCCGATCTTATACTACATACAGAAGTACGTTGGCTCAGTAAAGGTAAAGTTCTTACAAGATTTGTAAGCTTGATTGAAGAGATAAAAACATTTCTCAATACCAAAAATCTGAATTACGATCAACTAAGTGACTTTTGCTGGTTGGTTGATCTGGGTTTTCTCACAGACATCATGGACAAATTGAATTCTTTGAACTTAGAGCTACAGGGAAAAGATAAACATGTAGCTCAAATGATGAGCTCTGTGAACTCATTTAAAGCTAAACTGGTTCTGTGGATGTCTCATCTGCAGATGAAATCTCTCGTGCATTTCCCAACTATGAAGAAAATGTTAGGTGAGAGTGACTTTAACTCGTTATCATTTGTTATTCACCTTCAAGTGCTTCAAGAGCAGTTTGAAAAGAAATTTGAAAAGTTTACAATCATCGAGCCAATGGTCACTTTTTTTATCAATCCTTTTACTAACCAAGTAAGTACAACAAAATTAGCTGCATCCATTGAAAGACTTATTCAAGTAAGGACAGAAGAACTAGAATTAGAGATTTTGGATATTCAGAATGACATTGTGCTAAAATCCTATATAACAAATGAGAACTTTTGGAATTTGGTTGACAGAAAAAAATTTCCTTTCTTGAAAAGTGCAGCATCCAAGATAAAATCTTTCTTTGGTTCCACATACTTATATGAATCATTGTTTTCTACCAAGAATATCATAAAATCAAAGTACAGATCTCGACTTACTGAAGAACATCTTGATGATTGTTTACGGACAGGAATATCATCCTATGTTCCGAATTATGAAGTATTGGCTGATGAACTGCAGTGTCAAGGATCCCATTGACCTTTAAAAAATAATTTTAAATTTTAAACTCACAATTTTTTTTAATATGTTTTTTGTTTGTGTGTTATTTGCATTATAAATTATGTTCGGATGTAAATTTGCCTTAAAAAATAATTGGTGCCCGCCGTACTACCGTTAGTTTTTAATGTGCTCTAAGGTACAAAAAGGTTGGGGACCTCTGGTCTAGGGCATCACTATCGTGTTAGACTGGCCTGCTGAAGACAGGGATATCGGGGTTCAAATCACAATAGGGTCCACTGAGGGTGGTTTTCCTAAATGTCTTCCCACTCTCCTTCCAACCAAATATGGATGGTTTATCTATGACATGTTTTTTCCTTCACCCTTACTCCACTAGAGTGCTTATCATATTTGCATATGCACTAAACAGGTAGTAAGACGTGGTGATAAAAAAAACAATCAATCAGTTCCTTTCTCTATATCTACTTATTCGGTCAACTTTATTTTTTTAATTTGTTTTAGTTTCCCAAAATATTCATTTAAAAATGACCGTGGTGGTTCCTGAGAAATATAAGAGCCCATCAACATGGTCAATTTACTGTGATATTAGATTCAAGATTACGATCGAACTAAAATGCTTGTTTAAGTGCGGTTTCCTGCATTTTTCATTTGACAACAGTGAAATTGGAGTTAGTTTATTATTTTTTTTCGTTTAAACTTATTTTTTAATATTACATCTAATGAAAACTCCAGGTATTACTTTTTTTTTAATCACCGCGTCTTAATACTTGTTCAGGTTATACTCATATATGGGGTGGGAATGAATAAGGAAGCATTTTAGAGATAATCTACTCACATTTGAGTAGAAGGACACCATTTAAAAAATAACCAACCTCAGTAGACCCTACCGGTATTCAAACCTAATATCCCTGTCATCAACACATGTTGTCAACCTATAAACAATATAATCTATGGCGATAGCAATAGAAATAAACGGGTGTCAACTGAATCTATATTTGTCAAATAAAATGAGCAAAGGGTCATAACTTAAACAGAATATCTTCATAAAACCAAACTACAAGCAACATACAATATTACAGAGTGGCCCACAGAAAAGAAGTCCACCTCATATCCAACAGGTGCCTCACTCTGAATTGGAGGTCAATCCCCTCTCACCCATATTGTGACATGGAGAATGAGTCAATAAAGCTTTAGACAAGCAGTTCACCTGCTCATGCTTCATGTCACAATATGGGTGGAAGGAGATTGACCTCCTTCAATTCAGAGAGAGACACTTACTGGATATAGGAGGCGGGCTACTTTTCCTTGGGCCACCCTGTATAACACCATCGAGGCAACATCACGTGCTTTAAACAGAATTGTTTGTGTGTCGTATTCCAATGTACGATAAAACTACTGACGGTGGACGCTCGAAACCTCCCTCAAAATAGAAACATTCTCTTTATTTCACCATAGCTTAATTTCAGAATAAAATTTAAAAAGGCTTAAACAAAACAACGAACGTGTTCATGGTTTTTGTGGTGGCTCTAGTAAAATGAAAACGTCACAGCGACAATACATATTTCAGCGTGTTATCTTTGTGATGTTAAACTCATACCAACAAGTTATGTATATTTTATTAGAACTGAGATCATATAGAAACAGTTAGTTATTAAATTAATTCCCTCCGACAAATACAATCTGCTTTTATCCATCAAAACTATCATTTTGATAACTCCCTTTTCGTTTTGTTCGAAACAAAGTAGCTATTTGTCATCAAATACGATTGATACTACTACAATAGGAATATAAATATTGATTTGAGCCTTGGCCGTGGGCATAATTATCTTAATAGGTTACGTGCCACCCATCCGGTATATATTAAAATATATACTAATAAGTAGAAAATGACGAATATATAATTTAAAGTGAATATACCCGCATTTGCGTGGAAAAACATTTAGGAAAATACTACCTTTATTACACCCGGCTGTAATTCAAACCCTGAACTCCTGGTCAATATCAAATGTGTTTGACGCCTTAGTCCGCGCACCCGTTGATGGGGATGGCATAATCGTTAATCCATTGAGTTTGTGAATATATCCAACCAGCTTCCAGAGTATTTGAGAATATAACTATTGAAAATTGAAATATACATTTTTTTTTATAATATGGATTTGTTTTTAGATAAATTGTCGGCTACCTTAAAAATATCTTATAATTTGCGAAACTAATTTTTTGTTTTAGTAATTATTTGGGATACAATCTTTTATATATAATTTTAGTGTAGATATTTTAGCGTTAATTTATATCGTATTAATAATACTATTTAAATATTTTGAAATAAACTAATTAAAAAGCATATACAACTGATCTATCATAAAAATCTACATGAGATAAACAGTGGCCACCTCGGTCAGTGAGAAAGAATCAATCGCTGCCAGTCCACACGGCTTAAAATACAAAGGTCTGTCTTTTTTGATGACTACTTTCATATTCTGTCCAAGGTTACCCTTCACCAACAACAACCCTTTTACATGTCACTAAGAAATATGGGAAATAAAACTGTGAAACTTCTTAATTCGCTGCTAGTTCTTAAATATATTAAAATTGTATATTGTGGTCTTATAAATATAGTGTTGTATTTGTTAAAGGAAGGCTAAATCTAAAGCTCTTTTTCATCAAGCCTAGTCACATAGCTTCACTAATATACTTAAAAAGTCGTAATAAATGACCTTATGTCACATTTTCTCACATTTGTTTCTATTAATAAAACTTGACATGTAGGTTTGTTAGCTAAAAAGAGCCCTGTTGGAATGCTTCGACTTTATTTTGGCGTGAACCGTATTTTGAAATTACACGTCGTAGAATTAAATATTGCATTAGACCTGAACGTCTGTATGGCAATCTCTTGCTTACCCTTAAGTGATAATACATTTAAACTAATAAAAGCTTTTAACTAAAAACGTGAATTAATATGTGAGAAATTATCCAAAAATATATCCAGACAAAGCATTAATTTTTGATTTTAACAAATGAGTAATACTGTCGTATCGTTCGTTTTACGGCCAACTCTGTATTCCTAATGTGTGGTTTGAGTTTAAATTTGAGCACAGGCTGGGAAGGGGACGAGGATACCTTAAATGCTTTTATTCAAGAGTCTTAACAAATTAAGATGGAAAGCGAGCAATAAAGTTTGTCAATTAGAGGAAATTTGATTAACAGCAAAACGTTCACTCACTTAATTGCGGAGATCTAATTTTATATGTATTTTGCATTAAAATCTTGTGAATGTTCCCTCGTAACTCCGACCTTTGGGATCCAAGCCAATTTGAAGGTTCCCGCTTCCCTAATCTAACTCATCCCTTCCGGGGTAACCCTTTTCTAAAATATTGACCACACTTCCACTTACATGGATTGCTTCCACTGGAATCCCTTCCCGCCACAACCGTCACACTATTTTAAATTAAGACTTTCATTTGAACAAAGTTAATTATGCATTAGTGGCGATCCCTTTAAAATCGTAAATTGTTCTTTATGTCCTCCATAAGCCCTTGTATTAGTCGCTGCACCCCCCTCCCCTTCCTCCCCTATAATCGCCAAACATTGCCCAGTTACAAACGTAGGTACGAGGAAAGGAAAGGCTCTAAATCACTAAATAACGAGATTATATGTAGTCATTTAGATTTTAATAAATCTTGTTTGTGATTTGTTTATTTTTTATTATTGGTAAGTTCTTAAATTTTGCCTTATCAGAAAAATATGGAAAATGTTGTATAATGGGTTATTTCTGTTAGCTTTTAAAGCTTGTCAAACCGTTAAGAAATATGACCAAACACCCATTAGATGCCCCGATATTAATTTAAGTTTTTATAGGCACGTACATCAAGCCATAATTTATTACCGAGCTAAAATGGAGACAACCAACGTAAACATTTTATGTCTAAGGTTTTTAAATTTTAAATCAAGTCGATTTTAATGATAAAAATATTATTTTAGCAAGATTTTTTTTTAAATTCAAACACAACCTTTTGAAAAATGCCCACTTATTAATTTACCTATTAATTAGTACGTTTAACATAAAGGTTTATGGCTCTACCTGAGGGCCAGTAGTAAAGAAAGGTCACTCACATTAGTGAAGAAAAAGGTTGGGAAAACCACAGCAAAAGTTAACTTGTTGAAAACTACCCTCAATGAATCCAGCCAGAATTCGAACAAAGACCTCCCCGTTGGTGAGCCTCTTGGTATAGTGGTCAGCATTCCCGGCTACTGATTTAGAAGTATCGAGTAAGATTCCCGGCGGTATTTTAGGTATATTTTCCAAATATGAATTGTTCATAATGTCGCCATTGTCTTGTTAACTAGGCTTAAGTTAGGATTGAGAATTCCATTGGCATTTCATCATCATCATTATCATTATTATTATCATTATAATCCCATCTGGACTAAATAACTATTCCACCTACATAGTTCCCCAAACTCAGAAGATGGTCACATGTCCGCCCCTGTCAGTAGAAGACCAGACCCGCCTCGATGGCGTAGTTGGCTAACGCGCTAGTCGTGTTGAGCTGCTCGACTGCTGAGGACGGGGAGATCGAGGTTCGAATCTCGGTCGGGTGAACTGGGGGTGGTTTTTCCTAAATGGTTTTCCACTCTCCTTCCACGAAAATGTGGGTTCACTTCCTCTAATTCAACCTTCCCAATTCCTAATCCATTAGCGTAATTAGTACTTAAAGCGTATAACCCGAACGGGTAGTAAGACGCGGTGCTAAATAATAATAAAGAAAGTAGAAGACCAGGAATGTCTAGCCAACACACTTTAGTAGTATAAGCTAAGAAATAAGTAACTGCCTCGTCAATGGCTACCAAATGGAAAGCGAGTCTAACACCTTGGACAACGCGACAACCAATCGTGATTTCGTTTTTGGGATTACCAGTCAATACCCTGAACACGGTTCTAGATTCTTTCATACGTGCTGAATGTCCTGTCCACCGTAATCTACGAGATCTGACTACCCTAACATTATGTAACCTCCTCCACTTCCGAGTAGCCTAATCTCTTCTTGGACCAAATATATTTCTAATCACCTCCGAACATCAAACATTTGTTCTCGTCATGTAAGTTAAGGAACCACGATTCACACCCAAAGAGAACAACCACTAAAACTATTTTTGTGTAGTAGACTTAAGTGGTTTTGAGGTAAAGTGTTCGCTTCAAGATCTGATGTTCATGGTTTCAAACCCATCCAAGATCGACATTTATTTTTTCTTAGGCAATAAAAATTCACAAACCAACTTTCTTCAGAGGGGAAGAAGAGCCGATGGTCCCATGTCGACCGTGGCATGTAAAAGAACCCTGGAAGGTATGTGAAAATATCCTTTCCTGATATGATTGGTAGGCTTTTTCGCTCTCGCTCATAGAAATTCTGGCGTGCCTATAAAATCACTTAGCACAGAAAGTGCTCGTTAAATAAATATTGTCTAGTATATTCTGAGCTGTACATTATTTGACATCAGGCGTGATATAAACAACTTACTGACCGATGGTATGCATTTCCCGACTGTATCTTTTCCCGCTAGTTAAAGGAAATACACCTGATTTCACGACCATTGTATGCACCACCTGGAATCTAGACTCGTTGGCATTAGATCAACAGGCAGGTTAGCTGCGTCTGAGATAAGGTATTGGACACCGGAAGCCATGCGCACTAATGTAAATCTCATCAAGTCCGATATGTCGATAACAGGGAGGTCAGGGTTTAAATCTGAGACTGGTATACCGAGAAAGGTTTATTACTAGAGGGTTTATTACTCCACCCCCTCATTAGAACGATGGTACAGTTCATCTAGATTCTATCTCTATAATGTATGCGCCACTAGCGTAATTAATTCCGTACACCTACAGTAGCCCCGTGGATTCTTTGGTGCTGACTATCAGCTAAGAGCTGATTTCTGACAGTCAACATTTACGTATATACCTAAACGTTGACTGTCAGAAGTGACAGCTGCTAAACACATGTTTTTGCAGATCATATGGTTCGTCGTAGGGATACATAATTTGATCCGGTAGCTTTTCAAAGCCGTCAGAAGTCAGCTGTGAACTGTCAGTCAGCACCAAAGAAGCCATGGGGCTACTGTAGTGAGACGCAAAGGCAAAATATATATTAAGTTTAAAGGGGCAAAAGTTGTAAAGTCACATTACATACATTTTCCAAGATAACAACTCTTAAATCTCAAACTTTATACAGATCCCAGCAAATGCTTTTGTTTGTATAGTTTAAATACGACAGATACCTCTTTTAACCATAGCCCAATAGCTGTAGCTCTTATTTCGAGTGGTAATTTTTTATGCTAATTAGAAAAGCGATAAACAAAAGGAGAAAACGGGAGTGGGGGTTTGAAGGTTTTAAAATGATAACATTATTTTTAAACCAGACCCATGTCCATGAAACAGAATATAAAACTTATCTTGTAATGTTTATTGTTGTTTTTTTTACTATACTACTGTACATGTATGAGTCATCTTCACGGAAAGCCCAGCTCAACAATACACGGATGACTACACGTTCATGTTTTATATTACTCTCTTAGGAGCCCTTAAAACAGGTTAGCGAAGTCAAAATCTCGAAATAAAAGTGCATTTTAAGTTGGCTTAATCAACATTTTAAGTGGCCCGGGTCTCCCAGACTCTTTTCGGCAGTTTATTCCTCCACGTCACTCTTTTGTTTGGAACGTTGGCAACGGGGATTAGAGCCGAGTTTCCGACCGCGAGAGACGGATGTTCATTAACTCCAGAATAATATTACAACTTTCATCAGCAGTCACGTGGTGTTTTAATTTACTAGACGTTATGATAACATACTAAGAATAAACTTCTAATAAATTCTCAACAGTGTTAGTATGTAAAGTATGGAAACGAAACTCTTTGTGAAGGTCTTTAGATTACCTTGGGAGTCTGCTATACAAACAGAAGATCAACGTTAAATAAATTGTCAGGGTTGCCAATGTTTGTATCTCTAGTCTATTAGTGTAGATAATAAAATAGTTTGGATGGGTAGCAATACGTGGAGTACGACGAAATCACTTCCATAGTTTAAATATAATATTTACAAAATCATTATATGTATTCAATTGTATCTTTATATTTAATGGTTAATAATTAAGAAAATATTTTGATTAAAGTTATTATTATTATTGCTTCTTACTACCCGTTCGGGTTATACGCACTTACGCTAATGTGTAATGGTAGGGTGATTGGGAGTATGAAATGGAGGACCTACAGTTTAACGTGGAATCCAAACCACGGTGGAGGCCTGGCATTCCACACATTCACAAGTTGTGATTAATAAACATCTTGTCAGAAGTGAAAGAAGGGTTTGGTAATAAGATACACCTGTGCCGGGACCGAGGATTGAACCCTGAACCCCAGCACAGAAGTCCAACACCTTACCCCTAGACCACCAGGTCACCTGATTGAAGTTGATCTTCTAGATGTTACTTTCAAGGCGTTGTCTCATAAAATATTCTGAATAAGTCATACAAAACTAAATTTGTTTTAAATTTTCCTTGTAGACTTACAATCTATAATATTATTTAATGTTGTCTTCTTTATATTTTGTTGATTATATCTTAAAAACATCTAGTCCAATGTTGATGAAATAAAAAAACGTTTTTATACAAGGCAAAATATCAAAGTTCAAAAAGCTATGTCAATTTATTATTTGATGAGATCGTTTCTCAACTTCAAATTTCATGCTTCCGTTAGTTAATAAGGCACCATTAATAAAACTAACAGACTTTTGGTAAGAAAATTTAAACACATTATAATTTGCACTTTGAAGTCTTTAAAATAAATATTTAACAAGGCATGTTTGAGGTTTGAAAGGATTTTTTTAAGCACTGACATACTTTCACTTGAATTTATATTAAATTTCCCTTGTGTATCTAGAAAGCTTGTCAACCATCTTCTTCGCTTTCAAAGTTTGAACAATCTGACTAATAATTATTAATCAAATTATGTATCTTGCTAGTTACTAAACATGTCAAGAACTTTACATAATAGACCATGTTCGGGGTATTAATAATGTAAAGAAATAATTTATAAGAAAAATTTAAGAGCTATCATTATTTGATACAATGACAGTGATTTATATTCTCTTAATATTTTGTTGCTGTCTTTTACTATCTTATATACACACAGGGTGCACCGTAATATGTAGTACACTCTTTTTCTGTGAATAGGAGACCCAAAAAATGAAAAAACTAAATTTAAACATGCCTCCCATTTGACCTTGTTTCCGAGCTATAGGCCTCGTGATGTTTGGTAATATGGGGCTGGTTAAAATTGGACGGTGCTCAAAATGGTCATCCTGGGCCTGAATGCAAGCCTACAGTCATCATGTCGTAGAATACCGCTCTCTTTCAAACGTACACTCCATTGCAATGAAGGTGGCCATTTTGAGCACTTCCTATAATGTTAAGTAACTTCACATTACTTTTTTATTTAGCACCACGTCTTACTACCCGTTCGGGTTATACGCTTAAGTACTAATTACGCTAATGAGTTAAGAATAGGAAAGGTTGAATTTAGAGGACGTCAACCCGTATTTGCGTGGAGGGAGAGTGTAAAACCATTTTGGAAAAAATCCCCTCCAGTTCACCCGACTGAGATTTGAACCTCGATCTCCCCATCCTCGGAAGTCTAGCTCAACACAAAACTAGCGTGTTAAATAACTACGCCACCGACGTAGGTTTCAGATCACTGGAGTACAAACTCTGAAACACACGCGCTTCAGTGGCCGCGTGGTCTGACGTGCGACTCTCGTGTTGGACTAGACTGCCGAAGACGGGGAGATCGGGGTTCGATCCCGGTCGGGTGTACTAAGGGTATTTTCTTTCCTAAATGGTTCTTCCAATCGGTATCCATGCAAATACGGTACATTTATTCTAAATTCAACCTTTCTAACCCATTATTGTAATTAGTACAAGGGCATATAGCCAGAACAGGAAGTAAGACGCGGTGCTGAAAAACAACAACTTAGAAACGAATTTCCGTGACCAAGTAGGCCTGTAAGAGGAAGCACGTCAAAATAGTCCCGAGACGGTGTCTATAATATTTGAACATTTCTATTTATATTCGTCTCATTATACCATAGAAAACATTCCAGCCCATAGAGAAGTAATTAACCTCGATTGTGTAGGACCTACGAAATAACACAGTTAAGTTTTATTTATATTTTTAGTGAAAAATTGGGTGACGAGGGAATCGTTTAGAAATTCATTTTCAAACCCGTCATTTATATAATTGAAGACGAAATTTGCATGAGCAAAGAAATTTAATTTAATATTGATTGTTTCAGTGAGTTCAATTATAAGACTATTCGGCACAGATTTATCTGATTACCAAACCCTTCCTTCACCTCTGACAAGACATCTTGTGAATGTGGGGAATGCCAGGCCTCCACCGTGGTTCGGATTCCACGTTAAACTGTAGGTCCTCCATTTCATCTCACAATCACCCTACCATTACACATTAGCGTAAGTGCGTATAACCCGAACGGGTAGTAAGACGCGGTGCTAATAATAATATGGTTTTTACTAATGTTGAAGTAGTCAACATGGCCGATCTGTTGTGATGCTAATATTAAGATCTCTAGGAACATTGAAGTATCGAAATGATAAGGGCATGATATGGTGGTGTGGTATTCCGGCATGCATGCTCTACTCACAAACAACTTTTTTAAAATGACTTAAGAGAGATAAAAATGTTTGTTTTTTTAGGAAGAAGAATATGATGAAGCGCCGAGTCCNCTCTTTTTTTTTTTTTGCTCCCCACTCATTTTAATTACGCTAGTGAGCTGGGAAAGAGTAATATATGAATAAGAGAACATGTACCCGCATTTTTGTAGAGGTTGAGTGGTAAACCATTTAGTATACCCGTATTGGACTCGAACTCAGACCTCTCTGTCATCAGCAAACCTGACTAAACAGCCCTGGCATTCAGCCCACGTGTCCACCGTTGAGGGTATTATTATTATTATTATTAAAATTATTATGATCGCCTTTATGGTCTAGTGGTCAATATTCTTGGCAACAGACCCAAAGGTCTCGGGTTCGAAACCCCGGCGCTTCCAGATTTTCTGTGAAGTAGTGGATTTGTAAACGGGTCAAACTCAGTCTCATGAGAACAAATCAGGAACTACTTGAAAATAAAGAGTAGCTGCTCCGGTCTAAAAAATTGAAACTAACGGCTGGAGAGCTCGTTGTTCTGACCACATAACACTTTCTTATATGCAGACACTATCTTTACCAAAATACAATCTCCGATAAGGCTCGATTGCTTGCTGACGTCATGGAGATTATTATTATTATTAGTGTTACTACCCGCCTCAGTGGCGTAGTTGGCTAACGCGCTATTCGTGTTGAGCTCGACTGCCGAGGACGGGGAGATCGAGGTTCGAATCTTGGTCAGGTGAACTGGGGGTGGTATTTCCTAAATGGTTTTCTACTCTCCCTCCACGCAAATGCGGGTTCACTTCCTCTATTTCAACCTTCCCGATTCCTAATCAATAATGCCGTCCTGAAACAAGCCACGAGTCAACATACATGGAAGGATTAAATAAAAGACCAGAGACGGTTGTTGTCTTAAACAATGTTCTTAGTGATGCCATAATCAAAATAATCTGGGAGAAACCCTTCTCGCATTCACTGGAAGATATAGCAATGGACTTGATTTTATTTTTAAACATAAAAAGACTGTCCGGAAATGTCTTACTATATACATATTCCCGGAAACTCCCAAGTAATTGTCTTTCATTGGGTTTGAACTTGGCAGTGAACTTCTTCATTTCATTTTCCCTAAATGTTATTTGCACATTTTTGGGTCAGTTTTTCATGTCTATTACTTTTATCAAGTTGACAATCTCCAAATCTTGTTCATTGAGCAGTCTCTTCTCAATTGATTGTTTCAATGCTTCGTAGAACTTCTCAGCGTCTAAAGGATCATTACTCTTGCGTCCTTCCCTTTTATGAAGAGGAACTCTCACAAAATTAAAATTTAGTACCGCTTCTAGGGCCGTGGTATAATAAGTACCTGGTACTGATTTTCTACTTTCAAATACAGAGACTGTTAATTTCAATTTTTTATTTGCAAAGCATAGGCTAATATTTACATGCTGCAAAGCCTCGCTCAACTCAGTTAATGTAACGCATCGCACATCAAACCAAGATCTAAAATGAAGTTTGCATCGATAATTTTATTCAGTGATACACCTCGTGATGAGAGAAAACAAGACTGTGTGCTTAGGGAACGTATCTGTCAGTGATACACCTCGTGATAAGAGAAAACAAGACTGTGTGTTAGGGAACGTATCTGTCAGTGATACACCTTGTGATGAGAGAAAACAAGACTGTGTGCTAGGGAACGTATCTGTCATTGTTGGGCACATAAACTGTTGTTCATATAAGAAGATAATTTTAAATAAAGCACCGTGCTCATCTATGTAATTTATTTGCTAATCACGTATTTCTAAAGATATATTTTCTGAATTTCATGTTTGTCTTAATAAAGGTACCGGAACACCGCGTTCCGTCCGTATATATATATATATATATATATATACTATATTATATATACCTATATAAGCACTGTTTCTTACTATCTGTTCACGTGTTCAGGTTAGTTAATTTATGGATTAGGTAGGTTGAATTTAGAGGAGGTGAACCGGCATCTGCGTAAAGGCGGAGTCTAAAAACCTCTAGTAAAAACCACTTTCAATACATCTGACTGGATTTCGAACTCCGATCTTTCTTTCATCAGCAGTCTAGTCTATTGCGAATGTGACACTAGAAATCATTCGTCTAGCGAAGCAGGTTTCAGCTGTAATAACCTAGAGTCTGATTCTAATAGGAAGAAATATTTTTGACATTTACAAAAGTTACTTAACTCGCTTTCTTTATCCTATATCTTGACCACTCATGCGGGCTTGACGTTTTTCTATGACAAGTAACAAGAGCTTGTCAAAATTGTGTTGATGGACTTGTTTTACAGCCGGATGTACTATCTGACTAACTTCCGCCTTAAAAAACAATAAATTCTACGAGCGAGTGAGAAAGAGACTACCAATTTTGGTATAAAGGTATCTTTACATACCTTCTCAGGATTATTTACAATCCACAATCAATTTGAGACAAACGGCTTCACTTCCCCTTCAAAGGAAGTTGTGCTACGGATTTTTGTCACTTAAAAAATATCCGTCGACCTCAGCTGGGTTTGAACGCACTAACATAGGGTCTGAAGACGAGCACTTTACCCCAAGACCACCGAGGGTGACACAAAAGTTATTAAAACTATATCTATTATATTCATACGTCGAGTCATGTGTCAATTTTATGATGTTCTAAAAAGTGCATCCTACTATATTATTTATCTTGATATCCTACATAATGTGGGAATATTTATTTGGTCTAGGAAATATTGAAACTTTATGTTAGTCCTTATCAAAACCTCAACCAAATAATTAGCTTTGAGCTATATGTGAGCCAACTGATAGCTTTAAGTTTCCAGATATTGACTTAATTTAAACTTAGACCAAACTTGAACGGTTTTTTGGAACTAGTGAGCTAATACTTGACTATCGCATGTTCTCATCTACCTATATACTATAGTCAAACACTTAATATAATAAAGTACTCTGCCACAGTCAAAGTTTCATATGAAGAGCCTTTTATGAAAATACAAATACTCTTTTGCTGCCAAAATTGATACATTACACTATAATTAGGGTTATTTTATTTGTATTAATAGTATATATACTATTAATATATTAATACTATTACATAATAATAAAAGGAAGTGTTTGGCTGTGTGTGTGTTTGTTTGTGTGCGATGCCACGTCAAATCTACGGCACGAAGAGATCTGAAATTTTTAACATAGGTGGATGGAAGAGGGTCCGAGTTCACCTTGAGGCCGGATTATTAAATTTTGAATTAGCTTTTTAATTAGGCTATATTTGAAAAATTGTTGAAGGTCTCACGGGCAACGCCATGTGGGATTGCTAGTGTGTGTGTATGTGTATGTATATAAATATATATATATATATCAAAAGTGACAGCTATATGCAAAATGTATGTATATATATATATATATACATACATACATTTTGATGTATATATATATATATATATATATATATCAAAAGTGACAGCTGCAGACCAAATGAACTGACGTATGAATGCGTGAACGAAAGCCTAGTAGCTTTCCTAGATGTCAGATAAGGCCCTTATTTAATAAAAAAAAATTGACCATTCTCTTCTGTGTTCCTTGTCCAATTAGTTGTATGATTGTCTCAACCACAAGAAATGGTACAATTACAATTAAACTTTGATTTGAAGGCCGTCCGGTCACTGTGAGCAGAACTCATATCATTATCGTCAGCATCATTAACTATTTCCAGCCCGTGGCCACGTCAGTATAGTAAAATTCCTCTTCTTCCTCTATCCTTCCACCATTCTTACTATTTTAATTGCCTCCATTCTTTTCCTCTCACTGGCACACTTTCTGTTATCCACTCTTCCTATCTCTTTCTTAACCTTCATTGCAGTATTTTCCCTACATACTTCAGTTACACCATACTATTTGGTATCCTCTCCTTCTCCATCTTCATTACATGCACATGCCACTTCAGTCTTGCTTGCTCTACTATTTCATATACTCCATGTACCCCCGCTCTTTCTGGGATAATTTCATTACTAATCTTGTTTCTCTTCGTGACAGCGAACATGCTCTTCCCAAACTTAATTCCCATGGTCTCAACTTTCCTAGTTTCTCTAACATTCAATGCCCATGTGTCGGCTGCATGTGTGACAATGGTTTAAAGTACGCCCTGTCCTCTTCTCCATAGCACGTTTCTTACACACCTATAGAACAACTTGCCCTCTTCTCCATAGCAGCTCTCTTACACACATATATAAAAAAATTCCCTGTTGTCCTCTTCTTATTAGATCCTTTCTACTTTCACCTTTCACCTCAATTACGCTTCCAAGATATTTTACGTTCTGTTCTTTTCTCGGCTCTGCTCCATCCAACTTTACAGCTTGTATTAGGCCTTATCTTCTTCCTTGTCGTTACCATCACCTCACACTTCACCATGCTAAATTTAATTTTAACTCCATCACTTTCTCGTTCTATCCATCTAGCTGTTCCTGTACTTCCCCTTTCTTCTACCCCTATAGCATCAAATCATCAGCAAACATCATGGCTTTAATTCCCTCTTCCTCAAGTTTTCCCGCCACTTTTTTCTATTGCCATTACAAGGAGTAGTGGTGAGAGGGCACTCCCCTGTTTCACTCCACTTTTTATTTGGAACCATTCTGTCCTCCCACTCTCCGTTCTAACACATCCCTGTTATCCTTATACATTCTTTTCACTTTCATTTCAACTCCTCTTTTCCCTTGGGCCCCCTCCAATGCTTTCCAAACTTTATTTCTATCCAGGCTATCATATGCCTTCTCCATATCTATAGATCTCACTACCAAGTACTTTCCCAAATTCATAGTCTTTTAATCAACTGTCGTATGGCAAATATCAAGATAATTGTAGACCTTAGTTCCCTAAATCCGTGAGCAGAACTATGCTAATAAATTGTGACATGCTATAAGGTCATCTTAGATTGTTATACAGCAGTTTACTGAATTAAATTATCATGTTTTTTTATCATTGAATTTTACTTGAATTTTTCTGGCTGGTATCTCAACTCAACGCTCATCAGGCTATTGATTCTAGGACAAGCACACATTAACTAAATCCAAAACGTTAATTTATTGTTTAATGAAAGATATTAAGCTGTATCAACGAAGTGATACCTCTTAGCCTCTTGCCAGGTGTCGAAGTTCAGCACCCTTAGTTCAGTTCTGGTTATAATTTAATTTAAGAAAACAGGAGTTTTATGTGAATGCATCAGCATGTGTCTGAATAACAAAAAAAAACTCTGGCGATCACCTAGGTTTACTAATTAATACGTACTTAATTTTATCTTGAACTGGTAGTTAAAATGTCCACTTCTGTTTCACCTAACCATGACCTCGGCTGTTTTTGTTTTAGCACGTCATTTAAAAACTTGTACATTGTGCCGCTTTATATGTTTTGACAGCCTTGTTGACGACTATTGTGTGTATGACGCATCATGAGGGATGGATGACCCTCCATAGAACCAAATTGACCTTCTGGTCGAAATATTTCTGACGCAGTGTTTCTCTTTATCATAGTCGTGATGTACGTGTCAGATCCAGTGGACACATACGTCATTGTCATGAAATAAATCTGGTAGGTCGGCTTGAATCGCGGTGGACGCGCGCGCACACACACTCTATCGACACGTTTGTGAAACTATCTCCACGTAGGTACAATACCTGGTGGGTGCTGCTTAACTTTAGGGAACCGCCTCAGTAAGCTATAAATTGCCGCGCAGACGTTCAGCTCTAACGCATTATATACATCTTCGATGCACTATTTCAAAATTAAGTTCAAGCCACATTAGAATCGAAAGATTCTAAAATGGCTCATTTTCCTTAACAGCCCTGTGGTTTGAGTTTTATTTATAGAAATAAATGTGTGAAAATGTGACATTAGCTCATTTTCAACTAATTCTTAGGCATATTTGTGGATCTATGAGACTACGCTTGATGAAAAAGGCTCTATATTTAGCATTATAATAAATACAATAACTTTTGTATGGCCATAACAATAAATTGTAAGATATTTGAGAACTAACAGCAAGCTTTCCTCTTTAATTTGGGATAAGAAATTTCATAGTTTTATTTCGCCTATTTCGTCTTATTGACTTGACAAAGGGTGGCTATGGGTGAAGGGTTGGAGTATACTTTTAAACAGAATATAGATGTAGTTCCAGAAAACGACACAGACCATCGTATTTTGTGCCGTGTGGCATGACAGCTATTGACCTCGGCGGCCACCTTAAAGAGTTGGTAACGCTGACACATCCTTGAAGTAAGGTATGCTTTCGATTCCTTCCACAGCCGTAATGTTATTTACACGGTCTAAGGCGTTAGGCTAGCAATAGACTGAATTTATGGTGACGGGAAGGCTGAATCTCAACTGGGTAGCAGTGGAGGCTGGGNGGGGGTTCCGTAGGTGATTTATCGCGTTAGTTTTTTAATTCTCTCCCCACGCTTATACAGGTGAACTTCCTTTAATTTAACCTTATTCATAAAACCATATTTGATCAACCTTGTTTTAAAATAATAATAATAATAATAATAATAATAATATAACTACTTCTTTCAATGGGACTATAGCGACGGACAAAGGATAGTTTTAGCAAATTTTATTTCTGAAAACGTTAAGTTCTTAAGGAATACTGAGTATACCAAGTTTCGTTATAAATGAATGAAATATTGATTTCACAAAACTTTGAGCAAGCTTTATCCGATTAATATGGCCGTCGGATCTAAGTTATCTCACTATAGTTAAATTCAGTGGAATCGATTGAAATTAATCGTTTTAAATAGAAAAAATGTAGTGAGCCTTAAGACACTTCTTGCTTATATTTTAAAACACGTTCGACCAGATTCGATCAGTTATTTTGATAGTTTGGTTCCTCAGAATTAAGACATGCTAGCTGTGACAACTTATTTCATCCAGTAGTGTATCTAGATACTTAGCAAAGGGTCCAGGATTTGATTGTCTACACTGCCGAAACATTTATTATATGTTAAATTGGCAGGGATGAATCAAGGAAATAGGGTTTGGCAGCAAATTGAAAAGCGTGGGGCCATTAATTCCCCCCCC